>JAQIXN010001984.1:0-14093 GCA_034698145.1 Proisotoma minuta
TGGTCCGTGACAGACGGACGGACGGACAGACGGACAGACATGACCAGAGCAATAGCTCTCCAGGTATGGCGAGCTAATAATGAAAGGTGGAGGCTTTTGCTTGAAAACTTACTTACGTTGACTTGCTTATCTAGTTAGCTCAGTTGAGGAATATTGAAGTAAATCACATCTTGAGTCTCCTCCCTTGAATATCTTGGACGTTGCTTTCTTAGGATTTGGTGGATTTTCCTTCTCATCCTCCGGCCAAATCTCTGCTTTCTAAGCCATGTCACATGCAATACCTTTTCCTGACTTTTTCCTCTCAATAAGTGAAGTTTTTAAAGTAAGGTTAAACTTTGAGCAAACGAGTTCAATCGACTTTATAGTTTGAAACCAGAGAAGTTAACTCTAGTAGTTTCATTCGCATAGAAAAAAAACAATGAATAGGCATGTAAAGAATCTTTAAGAATCTCAAAGTTTGTGTACAACATTCTTTTTAAGAACAAAGGATTAAAAGAAAAAGAATCTCCAAAGTAAAATCAGAAAACCACACAAAAAAATCCATTTACGTTGTCTGTCAGAGAAAACAGAAATGGATTTGGTATTGGGCAACAGTGAGTTACTTCACATTCCAATATTTTGTGGGTAAATTCCAAGCTTTCGCTCGCCTTTAATTTCCGTCGCGTTTAATCAACTTTGTAATTAATGCGGTTACAAAATTTCAATATGCTGAGCCATTAGATGAAATGCTTATCAACTTTTGATTTATTTATGTTTTCCAATTTATTTTGCCGTTGTTGGAGAAGCATGTTTCGTGTTTACAATGTCCACGTAATGTAGCATAAGATTTTCTCTGGAGAATTGCTGAAGCATTTGGAATCAGCCTTTAATTAGATTTCACCAGGAAGGGATCAAGGCATCACACTCATTCCTTTGGCTTTTGCGGGTCTGCGAAATAACCAACGCAGCTATTTTATTATCGTGCTCCTTTTATACACCTAATCATGTTAGACACTGGGCTTAAATATAGGAATCGCATTACTCTCTGAAAGTAGATCTGCTGACTTTGAGCAATAAATATTTAATTAAAGATGTACCACAACAAAACCCCCAACTCGAGGCATGTACATTTGATCCCAGTAATTAAATGGTGGTTCACAATGGCGTCGAGTACTATTTTGTATAATTAATATTACTACCTGTTGTCGGTAAATAAGCATATAAGTATGTTCATAAAATATAAAACAAAGATATGTGTTAGCTTTAATGTAAATACTTTATCTACATATTTTGCATTTCTATCTTCAGGAACTGGTAGCAGCAACTCCTAGTCAGCGTAATTGGAAAGGAATTCTGATCGCCCTGCTGGTGATTTGCGCTGTCCTTGGGCTTATCATATTTTCCATTTACCTCCTCCTTCCCCCTGACCAAGGCCCAAGGGTTAAGGGCAGGAAAGTCACCATCGAAGATGTCACGTCCTTGCACTTTGCAGTCAAGCCTTTCAACGGAACTTGGATATCAGGTTTGTCTTGTCTTCCTCTCCTCCACTGTCGTGTCTCATCAACGTCACTCACTTGTTCTGAATTCCCTCTGCGGATTTATATAATGCACTATAAAATAAAATAAACAAGCAAATGCTTTCACTTTTACAGAAAGCGAGCTCTTGTTCAGAGACTACTTGGGTGGACTCTCAGTCCTAGATGTTGAAAACTTAATCCAACGCCCTTTCATCGCAAACTCTACTTTCGTAAGCAAACATTCTTCCCTTTCTCCAAAGTGCATAAGAATATAATGTTGATTGCTTTCACTTGTTCCAATTCCATTATTATTGCAAAATATTAAAGTACGCATATAAGTGTTTGTTTTAATATGCTCTTTGTTTGTCTTTTTTTGAAGCATCGGGTAAAAATAACTTCCATTTGATGACATTGAACTATTTTTCTAAACTTTCACATTAAAACAAAGATGGTTTAAGAATGTTTGTAGCTTTCTCTTAAGAGAAAAAATGCTAAAACTCGATTTAAGAATAGTTATTAGAATATTTTTATGGTTAAAATTAAAATTTTATGACATTTCCCTAACGAGGGGACGCATCTGGAAAACATTAAGGGCTGTGCAGGTGTGGCATGTGTAGTTGAATTTAATAGCATCTTGATGGAGTTGAATGAGTGCACTTAGTTGGCATTCTTCTCTCTTTGTACGTGTTTTGTAGCAAGGCAAAGACGAGAACCACTTTCCCCAATGGGGTAACTCGTCACGCTTTAATCCTACGCATTCTTAGAAAACACTTTTTGTATGCTCTATTTACAATCAATTACTCCATATTGGAATTAGGGCATTATTGGTTCCCTTAAAAGAAGAAATGTTTTTCTGGCATATTAATAATTACTGACTCTAATTTTCTTTTGGATTATTTCTGTAGCGCCAGCTCGATGCCCACCAATTCTTTGTTTCTCCAGATAGAAAACTTACCCTTTTTGCCCATGATGAGCAGCCTATTTGGCAAAATTCCTTCATTGAACGGGCTAAATATACACTCTATGATATTGAAAACGAGTAAGTTGAACTTCAGATTAAAGAGATCACATAAAATTCGTCCGTTAGTAAAATATGTATATTTCCATGAATTTCACAGATTCCGAATTGCGGTCACTCCGTTTGACGAAATAGCCCGTGACCAAGAGCAGCCACGACTCAGCTGGGCCAGTTTTGTTCCAGGGACAAGCTCATTAGTATTTGTCTATGAGAATGACATTTATTACAAACCGGAGCCCCGAGGAGGTTCGAGCACGTTCCGCATAACAAAGACAGGCCGGGAGGGAGTTATTTACAATGGGATTCCAGATTGGTTATACGAAGGTAGGGATTATGAACTAGTTGAACAATGATATCCTATCGAGACTCAATGCTAGTCCATCAGATCAAATAACTGACAGTAATGATATTTCTCTGTCTTCTTTCTCCAATCTTGCCACATTTTTCTTTCTCTATAAATCCTTCCAAACGTTTATTAAGTTGTCAATGTCCAAGATGCTCTTTGTTCGCCTTGTTAATCATTTCAGTTCAATATCCGGGATACTACTTACAGTATAAAGCTTTATTGACTGGATCAGTTTAATATGAAAGTTATGAGACGGAATGACATTAATAGTGTTGGCTTTCTTTTTTTGATCTTTTAGTCGAGATTCTCAAGTCCAATTCCGCAATATGGATTTCGTCTGACGGCCAATATTTAGTGTACGGTACATTTAATGACTCCAATGTCGGAGAAGCGTCCTACCAATGGTATGGGGATGGTTTGCCCTATCCAAAATTACAAAGTCTTAGATATCCCAAGGTAAAAATCAAAAAAGTTTTTTAAAGCTTTATAATTTAGTTGCTTTCATACAATAAGACTGACGATCACATACTTTCTAAACATCTTTAGGCTGGCACAGAAAATCCTACTGTAACATTGTCAGCAGTAAATTTACGGTCCAATACTTTAAATTCCATCCCATTGAAGCCACCCGATGGAGTAGATACCAGGTAACATGCCTCTCGTTACATAAATTGCAGAGAAAGTTGTTTCTCTCTAACATGATTTCTCCTACTTTGCATAATCTTAAAGCCAAGACTACTTCACTGGAGTTAAATGGGTAACAAAAGAACTCGTAGCCGTAGTATGGATGAATCGGAGACAGAATGTTTCTGTTATTTCTACTTGTCGTGGCCCACGATTTCACTGTCAAGAGGTGAGTTTCCTTGATGTCCTTCTAAAGTTTTTTGTAACATGAAAGAGGTTTCACATCTCATTTGAAATCCTCTTTGACAGATTTATACTGTAAAAAATCCAGGGACGGGGTGGCTGGATCCGGTAGATCCACCATTTTTTAGTGCCGACGGTAAAAGTTGTCTTTTGCGTATACCGTGGCGTGACGGGGAAGAAGGATATTTTAACCATGTCATTTGGTTGGAAATTAGTAGTCGCAAAGAAATTCCTATAACATTCGGGCCATTCGAGGTCACAGAAATTGTTACCTGGGACCAAGAGCGACAGTACATGTAAGGGAAATTTGAGACACTTAATATGAAACATCTTAAATAATGATGCATGTTTTTTTTTTATATACGTAGATATTTTATAGCTGCTCCTCAAGCGAATCCAGGTCAGCGTCACTTATTCCGAGCCTCCGAGAAATCACGTTCAAATTCCTCAGTGATTGTTGCCCCTTTGTGTTTGAGCTGTGCAGCAAACTTTTCCCAAAGCATCAAAAAGTATAAAGAAGGACCTCAATTCTTGAGAGATACAATGATAGAAGTCAGCAGTGTGACAGCAGATATGGAGAAAGACTTGGGAATGGAGAAAATGTTTGTTACCGTGAATGTTACTAGTGCGCCGCCAAATGCAAGTAGTAAAGTGACATCCAAACGAATGCTATTAAGACTTTCTCCTTGTTTGTACAACAAAGTGACATTTAGTTCGGATAATAGATTTTTTATAAGAGAGTGCTTAGGGCCGAACGTTCCAACTGTGACGTTACACAGTTCCCCAATGGGGCGTCTACTTTACGTTCTTGATAACAACACTGCTTTGAAGGCAGAAGTAGCAGAAATGGGACTTCCTCTTTTAAGAACTTTATATATAGAACTTGATGGCTATCGAGCTCCAGTCAAGATGTATCTGCCTCCAGGTCTACGCGAAGAAGAAGAGTTCAAATTCCCTTTAGTCCTTTCTGTGTAAGTAGTCACAAATATTTGACACAAACTTCTAGCAGTGGTTAAAGAAGCATAGAATGAATATACAATCATGACTGCATGTTAATAATTCACAATTCTCTCTGGGAGCTAACAATACTCCAAATGCAAAAGTCTGAAAATATATGAGTTTTAAACATTTCTCTCTTTCACACAGAAATGGACAACCAGGATCGCAACTCGTATCTGAAAAATGGAGCTTGTCGTGGAATGCCTTTCTCGTCAGTCAGAAAAACTACATTTTGGTGGAAGTTGACGGACGTGGAACGGGATTCAAAGGAGAAAATGTGCGTCATGCCATTTACAAAAATCTAGGAACATTAGAAGTCAGCGATCAAATTGATGTAGTCAAGTATGTCTATTATATAAAATTAAAGCATCATTAATTGCATATTTCTTTCCACTACATTGGATTAATTTGATTACAGACACTTGATAGCTAAAATGGAATTCATTGACAAGGAAAATATGGCTGTCTACGGCTGGGAATACGGAGGATACGTGGCAGCCCAAATTCTCGCTCGTGATGAGTCTGATAAGAACAAGCGTTTGTTCAAATGTGGCATATCCATTGCTCCCATTACAAAATGGGAATTCCATGGTGGGTTGGAATCTCATCTACTTGAAATTCACTTCTCTTGTCCACAGAAACTTTTTCAACCACTTTCACTTCCTCCTGCCATGCATTAATTATACTGTTTTGCTAGGAAAAGTTTTTATTGGCAGTGGCAGACGTTATTTTCTGTTTATGTTCATGGAAGGCATTTTCATTCAAAATAAGAGTCTCATAAGAATGATGTTGTATTTTCCTTGTGAAAAAAAATCGATAGCTCGTTAAGAGAATATTATTCTCGCAATGATTCAAAGAAATTGGAATAAAAGGACTACAAGAAACGAAGAAAACTAATGAAAGCTTTGGGAAAATATAAAATGTGTATCTGTTTCTGTTTTTAGATACTGCCTACGCAGAAAGATACATGGGAATACCTAATTTCACAGAAAATTATCGTGGATATGAAGCTGCTGATTTGACAAGATTTGCCAAAGAATTACAGGACAAAAATTTGCTTATCATCCACGGAACAGCTGACAACAGGTACTTGCATATATCTGATTAAAAGTCTTAATCTATAGGTCGCATAGTTGAAAATTATTTTTTCTGTATAGGGTCCATTATCAACATACGCTTCATCTCACGAAGGCTCTAGTGAAACAAGGAACTTCATTTATGGAACAAGTAATGCTAATGAGAAAGCATTGAACGAGTTTATTTGGATATTATGTAAATTTTTATGCTTTTCTTCAGATTTATCCAGACGAAGGACACACGTTCAAAGGAGTGCAGTCACACTTGTACATGACAATGGAAAACTTCATAGAAAGTCATTTTGCATACGTTGATTGGGACGACTACGAAAAAGCCAATTACATAGGGATTCAAATGTAAACTTTCTTTTATGGATGGCTTGTGAAACTTGTTTAAAACGATTGAGTGTGATAAAATGTTTGACTGTGTTTGTGTGTTTACTAGTAAAAGATTATAGAGAGAATTATCTAGTAATTTTGAGTGCAAGTGAACAACTAACCAAAACATATACGAAAAGTTTTAAATCTGGTATTATTAATAAGAATTAGGAAATGTATTTCCACTAGCTGTAAACTTTATAAAAGTAAACAATGCCTTGTGTTGAGCAGTAGATATATATCATTCGTATTGTTGTTTATGGAGTACTACCACACCCGTGAGTACATTTAACAAGTAACCTACCTCGATGGCTGATTTGTTGGTACTAATTTACCATTGAAACAAATGGAAGCCCCACATTATAAATGTGGCTGAACCAGTTTCAAATAGCGTGAAGCACTATCAAACATGTACATGGATTGATTAATATTGTAAAAGTTGTGAAAATTGTGTTGCTCTCCAGTTTATTATTAATATATAACATAAAACATTGTACTTTTATGGCTTGACTTTTGTGCTTGGATATTTCATTCCATTTCAAACATATATTCTTTTACTAAACTTTCCCTTTTTAATTTTTTCTAATGCTTACAGTTTCAAAGTTTTGTAATTTTCTGCTTTCTTTTTCCTTTCTAGAAAAAAGAGATTATTTTGATGCTGTGAAGCTTTCTTCGTCTCTGCCTGATCTGTCCATTGTCTGAAAACTGTCCAAGTCTGTATAAAGTATAAATTTTCCAAGCTTTTTATATTCATTTATTTATTTATTAATTTGAGACAGTTAACTACGTGCATTCCAAATCTTTCTCGTTTACAACTATGCTATGTTAAATGTATCGTGCCATTTGTCTAATTAATATTAATATATGTCGTCTGAAATATTGTAGAAGAATGCGTCTAAAGAATATAACGACATACAGTACCGAATTAATATGTCGTTGGGGATTCGAAAGATTGCTGTGATACTCATTAGCAAGTGAGAAAGTCGCAGGAAACTGCTGGTTGGTTACAAATTGAGATATTATCAGAATCATATGGTATTTATTGACTTTGAGTTTTAGCAGCAATTTGAAAGAGTTTGCAAAGTCACACTCGTAGTTGTTTTATACATATGGATTAAATGCATATTTGTCTCTGTGGTCAAACGTTTTCATTATAATGTAACTAAATTTATCGTTCGTAAAACTCGCATAGAAATACTTATGAATGAGAAAAAAGTATGAAAAGTTGATTCAAACCTGAATGATCTCTATGAAGCCATTGTGACAGATTAATTTAAATTATAATTTATTTTAGATTTAGGTACTGAATGTGATTCAAACAGAGCTGTGGAGCATTTAACTATGTAGTCAAGAGCATTATTATATATAAGAGAATGGTTGGACAATTCTATTAAATAATTGTGTTTTAGTAAGTAATTTAATGTTACGCTAAAAATAAGAGAAAGCTTGTTACATTAATTATTACGCATTAATTCAGTCATTCTTCGTTAAGCTTGGCAAAATATGGTTAATAAGAAATACTATTGTGTAAAATGTTAATTGGTTCAAAATCTGAAACATGAAATCAAAATTGAAATACAATCGACATAAATATATCATGGAACAGTAATTATATGTATTCATCAGTGTACACTAAAATTATCGGTATTGCTTTATGTACGACATAGTGGAAATAAAAACAAGAAAATTTTAATCGAATGTTTTGGAATGGCATTATTTTCCACTGTCACAAAGTACAATAAGAGATCTGTATTTTGGTTGGGTAGAGGGACAGAGCAAGGGATAGCAATCACACTTTATATAGGGATTACTTACTTACCTTGCAAAGATTTGCAAAGTAAAAGCTCACTATGGTTGAGGACTCGTCAAAAAACTTTCACTTTTGGGAATACAAGAAGACAAACACGAACGTTCACTATTAGATGAAAATTGATAGAGTAACATGAAGAAGGCATGTTGAGAATGAAGACCCCAACATTTTTTATAGCTATCTATCTATTGGATAAACACTTTTTCATGGAACAACATTTGCCGCATCACATAAGATAAGATCACTATATGGTCCAGACACTATATACTATATATAGATATATGAGTAGTAATAGTTATAACATGGTTCAGCAGGTTTATTTAGGGCACAAACATGGAAGAAATTCGGAGGTGGGCGTCTCTCTCTTGGGATGAAATTCGGTAAAAGTTGAAAGTATTGAAATTTTTTCCTATTCTTCAAAATCCTCAAATTTTCCTCCTTTGTTAAGTCCAATTCCGGGACTTGGTGGTGACTGCTTTTTGAAGCAGTCTTCAAAAAATATTTCCATTGATTTGTGTACATGAAATTTGGCTCCATTGAGTCCATGAGTTTCGTCAGGGTAGATCTACAAAAGTGACACATTTCTATTTACTCATAGCTCATTTGGGGAAATTAACTGAGACACACCTGTTGTCTGAAGAGAATTTTCTTTTGAATCAGAGCTTTGGCTAAGAGCATGCTATGTTGGACGTGCACATTGTCATCAAGTGTACCTTTTTTTGTAGTTTGTGGGCAAGAAAAGAAATGCTTAATAAACAAATATTGCTTATATGCTTAAATATGCTTAATAAATATTTTACCGTGGGCAAGAAAGAACATTTTAGAGGACAATGGCTCAACATTTTTCGTAACATCCGTGTCTGCATATCCTTTATAGTTGTCACTCACATTTGGTTTCCCCATGTATCGTTCAGTGTAAGCAGAATCTTTTTTTAAGCGTGAGCATTCATTGTAAACAATAAAATTGATTTTATAAATATCATGAGCACATACCATAAAGCCTCCAGCTTGTAACAGGCGCAATGCTTGCACCACAGTAAAACAAGTCTGTGGACTCTTTGCTGGTCATGATCTGAGCAGTCAGATAGCCACCAAACGACCAACCGTAAGCTCCGATCTTCTTCTGATCCACAAAATGAAGAGAGTCACGGAGATGCCTGTAAAAGAGATCTTTGTGAGTTCTCTCCAACTTTCACTCCACTTTCTCCTTCCTTTGTTTCACTAGATGGCTTCAACTACTTTAAAATAGCGATAGCTTACCGAATCACTTCTATCTGATCAATTATCTCAAGTTCTCCCAATTTGTAGTAAACTTGATGTTGAAATTCCCAACCCTTTCCTCCGCTGCCTCGAGAGTCAATTTGTGCGATAATGTAGTCTTTTTTACTTGCCAAATATGTAGCAAAATCAATATTCCAGCGTTCAATTGCTAGCTGAGTCCCAGGACCTCCATATCTGTTACAAATATTTTCACATATTTAAAAAAAAATACTGACAAATAAAATACTATATATTGCACATACACATTCAATATTAGTGGATATTTGGTAATTTCATCCTCCCTTAGGCCTGGTGGCAGTAGCAAACGAACTTGAACAGTGTGTCCCCCCATTAAATGTACTGAAAATGTACGACTTTGAGGATATGCAACTGTACTGCTTAACTGAACGAGAGCATCATTGCCTTGCAAAATCTATAGTAAAAACATTTATAATTCAATTAATTTAAAAAAAAAAATGTTTTTTGAAAACAACGGACCGAAATAAGACGGAGTTGTGTCCCAATGACACTTTTCTCTAAAAGAGAAGTAGAGTTTTCCTCATCCAATGTTGAATACATTGCGACAAAAGGAATGAAAGGTCCACTGCATTCAAGAACTACGTGTGTCTTTTGCTTATTAAATTTCATGTTGGCTACAAAAGAGCAACTGCGATTGTTTGTCAAGATTGGCTGCATATTATTCCCCCCAACTTTCCCTTGGGCTGGATTAACTGGCTTCTGATCTTTTCTCGCTTCCTGGAGTTGTTTCTGACCAACTCTTTTTGGAGGTGCTGTAAAAACAAAACAAAATTAGCCTTTTGATGAAATTGCCTCGACTTTATAAATCTATCTGGATTAATATTTATGACTGAAAGCAGACCTGGAGTGTCATCTTTTCCTTTGTGCCCTTTCGAAGGCTTGGCTGTTCTTCCATTTCTTGCGGGTTGGGATACATTGCTATGTTCATGGCAAAGCAAACACTCGGGGGCATGTTCGGTGTAAGGATGTTCCATTTTCACTCTGTAAAGTCTCCGCTGACCAGGATGAGTTGAAGGTATGGCAGTGTAATACCTGTTTATATGTATACAAAATATTAGAATGCTATTCAATAATATTTTGGGCATAATTCAATAAAAAACTTACACAAGTTTATTCTCTTCATCCCACCCGTTAATCTTAACGACATCATAATTTCCGTGTGTAACTGGATGACTTCGCTGATTTACTGTGTCCACAAAGACCAAGTGATCAAAGAAACCATTTTCCCCGTCACGTACAGGAGCTATAATTATAAAGTTTTTGGTGTCTGTGGCTTTGGAGAAAATTGGCATTTGGCTTCCGTCCACCCAGCCACGTTTTTCAGAAGAGACTCGATAGACCTACAAACAACGTTTAATTCAATTATTATTTTTTTCATCTAGTGGCGTCATACTAAAAGTAGCATCCAAACCATACTACAAAACTTTTCCAAGTTATTTGATTATTCTCATACAAAAAGGTATTGGTCTCTTTATATAGGTCCAATTTCATTATGGGACAGATTTTTATTGGGTAAGCTATAAAATGTGTATTTATGTCAAAAGCAGAAGGCTAATAAATATACTGCGTTTCTCAGTGAAAAATTAATGCACAAAGGGTAATGAGCCAACTGGAATATAAGAAAGCTGCAAAAATCGTATTTATGTTTGGAGCTTGTGACTTTCTCTCCTCCTCATTGGGATAATTTATACTTCCTCTACCAGCTCATTCCAGGAACTTGGTTTCAAGGGACGATAATGTAGAAGGGAAATGTAATTTGAGCGGTCGAGTATTATTAGTGTCTTATACGTGTCCAAGTCCAAGCCTTTCTGTCGTCGGATATGATTTCCCTCGTGTAATCTAACTCGACTTATATTGTAATGCCTTCAACTCAATTTCAAATGTTCAACCCAACTATTTACGTCTTATTCTCGGACACTTTCCTCTCCTTTCTCATTCAATTGTCACTCCTCTATTTGACATCTGTCTATAAAATCTGCGAAATTGAGTCTGCCTAGCTTACAAAACTATGAAAGTTCAGGAAGTTGGAGAAAGTTTGATTCAAAGCCAAGAATTTCTTATTAGGAAATAACATATTATGTAAGACAGCCATGTTTTGGTTGCCAAATACCACAGCTGAAGGTAATTGCTCAATTATTGATGTTAAAAAACGTAAACGGTAGAATGTGTATAATTTTCTGAATTCCATTTACTCCAAATTCCTACCGACACTCAATACATACAACAAAGGGAAAGTTTACTGGCTCATACATATGTTACTCTTATGTGTCAACTGTTATTGAAGATGGAAAAAGTCATTTTGTGGATACAGGATAAACTTTTGTAGATGCACTTTGCCAAGTTGAAAGAAGGGTATATGTAACTCAACAAGCCACTTGCAGCGTCATTCAACCAATAAGAAGCCCTAATATTCCAAGAGAGTGGAAAACTTTCTCCGCAGACATAACTGTATTGTAACGGAAAATGTGTGGATAAATCATCTTTTCATCTTTGTAGACCAGGCCAAAAACTGTCAATATATCGGAAAGTAGCAGCATTAAAACAGCTTTGTCGTTGAAAAGGTATATAGTAGAGGAGGAAATGATAAAATAAATAGCATAGTAAATTAATTGACTTGTTCAAACCTCTTCACAGCGTCCACTTATGACAGGACATATAGAGACTATGGACAGATTGTACGTTCTAGATGCCCACAGTATCAAAACATCCGTGTTCCGAATCCATCCTGCAAAATATAATGATTTGTGAAATTATTCTAGACGCAAACTGTTTGTTTTAAACCACCCATGCGTTACCCACCTGCTCCAGTAATGTAATGTTCCCTGAAAATATTGCAATTAGGATTAAATCACCAATATTATATAGAGATTACTTATACATTGCCTTGGGATAATTTTGTTATGAAGTCGAGATTTTAAGAAATGACACTATTAGATTTTTAAAAAAGTATTAAGGTCTTATAAAAGAAAGTAATTTCTTTAATTCAAAGATACAATAAATATATATATTATTTAATATATGCAATCAACCAATAGAGTGTATCGCTAAAGAGTTGAAAAAGTTTGCTAGTCATCCGTCTTAAAAGAAAAGAAAAAGACAATTTGAGGAATGAAGTCTTTCTTAGCCCTAATCTTAAGACTCTCTTCATGCACTCCTCCTTTAGGCAAAAAGAGTGGAGCCATGTACATAGACAGTGTTTTGTGATAAGAGATAGAAAAAGCGTTAGTGTTTTATGGACGGGGACCTGCAATGCAGAAAATTTCTGTTTTTATGTCCAGGTTATTTCTGTTGAATCTTTTCTGCCACAAGACAACTCGAGAGAGAAAGTGAGCCCCAGGAAAATGGTGGCGTTTTTATTACGAGCATGTTAAAACTGATAAATGTACTTATGTACTTAGGAAAGGTTGAATTTAATTGTTTAACTTTTGCCAAGTCCACAGAAAAATAGTTTTTATTAATCCTAAAGTTGGTAATTATTAAAGACAGAGAATTAATTTCCAACGGAGAAAGCATTCTATGTAATAAACAACCACATTCACAGAATATGGAATGGAATGAAGCACTGAATTCTCTTTTGGCGTTAAAAATAATTACAACTTACTGTCCATGAATTGCATCCGGAGGTTTGATGTCCTTGTTGTTCTTTGTGGGGAAGCGAAGATCTACCAATGTTGCTTTCACTGAGGGATTGTTTGTTCCTGGCTGCAATGAATATAAAACGAGACTCCATTAAACCTTGCATTATAAGCATCTCAATAACCAACTCAAGGTCTCTTTCTCTACATTAAAATTGGAAAATACATATAATAATTCTCTTATTTCCCACAGCTGCAAACCTCTTTGACTGTCAAGTCATTGATCGACAAAGACAAAATTGGAATTTCAACTTGATTGCTATCAAATGAAACTTTGTTTTATTGCCTCATCTTGAAACCAGATTGGGAAGAAGATAGACAGATAGATTTATTTATCCACTCCGTACCTTAGGATATCTCAGAGACTTGATTCTTGGATAGAGGAAGGGAGTTTCCACTGGCCCATACTCCAACATATAATGCTCTCCCACAAGAGAGTCGTTGAACGTCAAATAAAGCAGATTTTGTCCATCGGATGAAAACCAAATTGCAGAATTGCTTCCAAATACTTCCTCTGTAAACAATTTTTGAATACTTATTACTGAAGAAAATGAAAGCCATTAAAAATTGCATTGGACATGAGATGAATAACAATGAGAAAACATACGGTGAAAGTATTTAGGTATATTCAATTTTGAAAAGTGTTTTCTTAAAAAGAGAAAATGCTGAATTCTGTTTGAGGAAATAAGTAGAAGCATTTGTATAAATCAACACGTTCATCCCAGACTCGCACGATTTGTCTTTTTCTGGTTTCGTACAAGCAAATCGAAGGCCAGCCAGCCAGAGAGCACTAAAATCTTGAGTGAATTACCAAAATTACTTTAAGCAACACCGTCGGGAGCAGCAATGAGCGTAGAGTAGATTTATTTAGAAGAAGGGTGGTGGACGTAAAGAGAAACCAGCCATCGATTTTTAAACTAATGAGCTGACAGAAACTCATTATGGAAGAGAGAAAGCAAACTGAGGAACTTCAAGACACTGCCTCATGCCTGCCATCAAAATGATTAGCCCTTTCACTTTCACCCCATTCTAACCACACAAAATTATGGTATAATAATATGTGTCGTCTTATTATGCTGACTCATATCAACAATGCATTATTAGCTCGCCATACCTGGAGAGCTATTGCTCTGGTCATGTCTGTCCGTCTGTCCGTCTGTCCGTCCGTC
>JAQIXN010001985.1:0-14089 GCA_034698145.1 Proisotoma minuta
TCGTTAAGTTCCAAGAAGCGGTTTCTTCAGAAAGTTAAAAAACATTTCGTTCACGAAGTAAGTAGCCTCCCTCTGTAATGAAAGCACAGCAGGATTGTCTGCTCATTTCATTTAATTTGGCTTTTGCTGACTTGACTATGGTAAAAACTCTTTCTCATCAAAATCCAGGGAGAGGACATTTCTGAAAAAATTAAAATGTGAAATCTTTTCCTAATGATAAGCTTTTCTGTGACCAACACAGTCACACATTATTAGTCAGTTAGCGGTGGGCTCTGACTGAATGATTGTTGGCTGTATTGTGTTATTGTATTCAGAGTAGTGGCCGCATTTGAAAGCTGCATTTTCTGTACAAAAAACTAAGTTATGTTTAAGTGCATCGGACAAGGGAACGGAAGAATGCCCGAGGTAATCACGGAACGGAGAGTTTCATTACGTTTCATGCAACGCAACGCAAGGCAGTGATCATGAGTCTTCTTACTTCCCACGTTACTCAAAATTAGTGGGTACTCAATAAAATGCATATTTTATTTTGCCTTAATTTTTATTAAGTCTAATGTTGGAGTTGTCAGCAGTTGGCTTAAATTATTCGTCTGTAATTTGATATATACACATACACTTTAATGGAAAGGATGCAATAGCACGAGGCAGTTTGAGAGGAACTAATTATTTCACTTTGCACGACAGTTCAGTTTGAGTTTTATTAATTTAGTTGCCGGAGAAAGGAAGGAAGAGAACAATCATTGAAATTCATATAAAAAGCAAAAGAATTTACTGATCGGCGTTCATTGTTGAAATTTCTACTTGGGTTTAGTATTATTATTTAATTCAAATGCATTGTTAAAAATCTACTGCTGTGCATTCATTAGAATATATTGCATCACATTATTTATTAGCACTTGCTTTCAACTGCACTGCATGATATTGAATTGGTGAATGTCATGATATCGTGAAACCAGAAATCCAGCTAATTTTTTAATGGACTGAAAACTTCCATCTTCTTTGTTTTACAATTTATTATGAATATGTATTTAATGCTGGGTTTACAAATAAGTATCAACATGATATTTAAAATTATATGCTTCAATTTCAATGTAACGAAAGATTTAATGCATGACATGAAAATCTCTTGTAAAGATATTTATTTACCAACATTAAATTTTTACAAATATTGCGGTTAAAGATACTTTTATTCATGTCACTGCTAATTCACTTTGCGGTTTGTCTATCGTGTGACGAATAGCACATTGCCATTGTTTTTATGTCACCTTCTGCTATGCTGCTCCAATTTAATTCACTCGTGTAATTAATCTTCTTGCTTGTTTTAATATTATAAACAATTTAAGATCTTTAATAAATAAAATAATAATTTGTTCTGCTGTAAATAAACATTCAATTGTGTTAAAACGAAAACTACCTCCTACATTTATTTGGGTCTGAGAATTGGGAGACAGATTTAGGTGTTTCTTTGTTGTACTGTCTCGCTTGTCTAAAGAATAATTTTCCCTTTTGCTTTTCTTTCCTTTGATGAGTATGCAAAGACATGAGTTTGTATATAAACATTCAAAAAGTTAAGTTGTACATTTTGTTCCGGATTTGTTTCCAACCGAGCCAAGTTTTAAGAATGATTTAAACCTTAGTAAATCAAACTTTTACATCCAAAGTTTAAATCGTCAATAAATATTAAAAGTTTATGAGACGATTAGCCACGAATTGTACTCCAAGTTATGGGTGTCATGTCACTTTGTAGTTAGATGATGGCATTTCAATTTAAATTACGCATAGTTTCATGCAGTCTTCCGGACACTTTTGTCTTGGTTGAGATTGTGTCACTGCATAATGGGATTCGATATGCTAATGTCCCTCCATTCCATACCTGTGAGCTTGGCATGAAAATAATTCCAAAATTCTTAATTTATATCGATGGACAAATAAGGGCATGTTTTATGGTC
This sequence comes from Proisotoma minuta, assembly GCA_034698145.1. Taxonomy (NCBI): domain Eukaryota; kingdom Metazoa; phylum Arthropoda; class Collembola; order Entomobryomorpha; family Isotomidae; genus Proisotoma; species Proisotoma minuta. Next base: position 1,950 of record JAQIXN010001985.1, read on the forward strand.
TTCCAGTTTGTTTATCGTTTTTAGATGGCTTTATACACAGTTTGCTGCGCATAATTCTTGAGGTCTGTGACCAGATTAAAATTTTGAATATTCTGAAATATTTTGACACTGGAGCATATTGTCGTTTATGTTTTTGACAAATGTTGTTAATAATAAATATGCAAAGCTGAGAAACAACATGGGATAGCACATTCCTAGAATTTGCACAAACAACGGACAAAGAGAAGCAAAAGGTTTGTATGTATTTTACATTTAAAATTCTGTGCCTGCCTGAATTTGACCTTTATATAAGCTCTAAACATTCCGTTCGTATTTAGAAATTAAAATACTTATACTCATGCAGAGGCTTAACCCTGTTTTGAAAAACAAGGAAGCGTTTAAATTCTGTGGATCTTTATTATTACACATGCAAATGACATTGTCGTGTTTGCAGCCCCGTTTATCAGCAGAGAATTCAGATTAATAAATGATATCGGTAGTTGATGGTTCCCTGGTATTAACCATTATTGTCAGGTGTGCAAGCTGACTACTGAGTTGTTGCATATGCCTTGCATATAAAATTAAAACCATGCATGTAGTTGTTGTGCCTTACTTAATAGGAATAAAAGTTGAACCGTTTGCTAGATATGAATCATGATTAATGACAATTTTTGACGCATATTGAGCATAATAATAAATCCCGACTTACATCAAGTAATCAAGCGATGTCCATTTGGATAAATTTTGAGCAAACTCTTTGCATATACGAGACATAATTATATGTCTCTTGCCGTGAACATTTCTTTAGTTTTACAAGCTACGAAAAAAGAGAGGAAATGTAGAACCAAGGACTCATTAAAAAATTTACAGTTGTTCCACTCAATAAGAGAAATAAAAAAGACGGCGAAAACTCTTGAGATAAAAATCTTTCAAATTGTCAATTCTCTATTATTGAAAATTTTAATCCAAATCCAATCCAAGCCATGTCCCAAAGCCCCATTTATTATCTAGCTTTTATGTAGCTTTTAAATAGGTTAGCTTTAAACCTTGTTTCTCAGTTCCACACCTGTAAATTTTTAATTTTGTTGAAAATTGCGTGTTGTCTGTTGTCTCGCTTTGAGGGTGTAGTATAGAGTTTGAATATTCAAAAAATCATTAATTTACACTCTTGCTGTGGAAGATAAACCGAGTGTTGAGTAGTTTTCATCAGAGATATATAATTCGTCGTGAAACACTTGCCTCGTCATTCTTTCTTGTCAACATTTTTCCCTCTTCATAGAAATACGTTACAAGTTCAACCAACTTTATAATTTCATCTTGAAGGATTTCTGTCACTCGCGTCATCAAATTGAAGTAAATGGGACGAATAATTCCTCCCTTTTCAAGTAATTACTTCATTAGGATCAAATGATTTTGCTCATCTCAAACAATGTAACAAATCCTGGCTCTGAAACTTTTTATTATTTGGCCCTAATCCTAATAAAAAATGAACCCAAATTAAATTCGCACCGATAGAACTGATGAATGGCCGATTTGAGTTCTTCATTTGCAAAAAAAAATCACGAAATTATCAAATAAAGTATATTAGTGAAATAAGCCATGAAAAGTCATTATTCTGAGTCGGTTGTTGGGAATCAAACAAAAGTTGGGAAGGGTGAGAATCTAAAACCTACTTATTTATTTATCAGACAACAAGGCACGATTTGAATTGAATTTGCAAAACAAAACTCTATTTTTATATCCGAGATTGGATAACAACCCTAACGAAAAATAATTAAAACTTTGGCTTTATCATCAAACCCAATGCAAAACTTTTTTGTAATCTTCTTTAGAGGCAAATTGAGAAAAGACCCAGTTTTCTCAAAGAAAATTAAGTGTGCCACTCATGCCTTTAATTTCAGCTGCATTATTCAATTTGATTAAAATCACACAAATGAAAAGGTGAAGCAAAATAAGAAGGAGATGGTATATCACGAATAATATTAACTAAAGCTGACAGACGCCTCTTCACTTTAATTTTAAAGGTCCCCTACTAACTCATAATAATAACGTGTCTTGGGAGAATATTAAGATTTCAATATGGAATGGAGCGTGGACAATGAGTGAACAGTTAATTCTAATCTTGGTTTATCTTTAGCCACCTCTTTTATGTATTGTACCAACAATCAACAATCGTGCTACCTGAACGAATCTATAGAATGCCAAATATCCACATATTTAGGTGATAGATTGTTTACTATTTTTATAGACTTGCAAAATTAAATGATGAATACTTATGGTTATGCTTTGCTTAACAATTGCATGTGGACTTGATCTTGGATCGTGAAGGGATGGGTAAGTTGGTTAGCATGTTTTATTTTGTGTATGCAAATTTTAAAATCGTTAAATCTACAATCAACCATGAAATGAAAAAATATATATAAATAGACAGACAAGACAAGAACATTAATGATGAATTGAGATTTGCTTGAGATATAAAATTGAGAATCCGATGGAATGTCATGTTTGTAATTTTTCACATCTTTATTGCTTCAAAGGTATGGAATTGGAAATATTTTTGTGAGGATTAAATTCCTAATGTTAATTTAGCAAAGAACTAGTTGCTTGAGGCCCGCAAATGCGGGCCAATGGAGGGAATAAGTAATCTTCTTAAATTTATGCTAATTGTTCCTATTGCCCCATCTTTGACATCCCCCCATAGGGGGACAGTGATCTGTGTTATCTCTTTAGAGGCTAGGCAGGGGACCAGTGACCCCGTGTTATATCTTTTTTTTAAATTGGGCGGAGGCCCAGTGACCCCGTGTTATCTCTTTTTTAAAAAGTTATAATCTCGTGTATGGTAATTCGTGACCATGTGACCCTAAATTTCACAGTTGGTTTGGGTATAAAATGTATTAAAATTTGCGTTATAATCCGTTATATTGAGTGGAGGCAAAGTGAGACTTTAGTGTTGTCATCTACCGTGGCGCCAGAACAATTTGCAACAATTTTATTTAACATGAGAGTAAGTCTCAACTTGCCCCGAGCTCGAGCGCACACATTCAAAATGGAAGGACACACTCTAGCCAATTCTATTAAGTGATGATTGTCACACGCATACGAGTCCAAAACCAAGAAAGTTGCACTTTTTGAAGCATGGACAAAACCATTAAAATTGTTTACGTGCAAACGGACTTTTTTTTTTATTAAATAAGGCTGCTGATGTGTGTATCCTCCCTTTTCCTCTGCCAAATAAAAATTGCACACACGTCAACTCTCATTGTTAATGTTAAATGAAATAATAATGTTGATATGAGGGGTAAGAAGAGCGACTATTGACAGTGGTGAAAATTCGTGACTTCGCCTTGAGAATGTGCGTGCAGTTTAGTTCAGCCTCACGAAATTATCACATTTAATATTTTAACTGACGAGTGATCGGACGGAAACTAAAGAATATTTAAATATGAATCGAATGATTCAAGGGCGATGAATTGTGAATTGATCAAAATCGTGATTTTTGCCAACACTTACTTGTCTTCGGTAGTAGTAGTAGATTTTTGGCTCAATCAAGAACAATCAGATATTATTAAGAGTTCACATCTATTAAATGCAAATTTTAATGATGAGAAAACTGCTAATTCAGATCCTATCTTTCAAATTTTAACGTTACTCTTAAATTGTTATATATGAATAAAGTTTTTAAATTCCTCGGCCGAAAAATGGCTTATTTTTTTGTCATCTTGCTCTTGTACGAGTTTCGTATATTTATAGTATTTTTTGCCAATTGACAAAATTGTATGGAAGATGAAGGATTATTTGATTTGTTAACCATTGTCAACTTTAAATTAATGTCAGATTCAGAACCCATGCAAATTCAAATCCATTTTGTCTGGTCAGATAAAGCCATCACTGACAGATTGTATCTTTTCCCTGATAACACGTTTTAATGCACAGCCTATTATTATCCTCTCCTCACTAAGCCCAGATCTGAGGCTGACAATAGGAATTTGCAATCTCAAGATGAATGTGAATCTCGAGAGATAATCTGGCGTAATTGTGAACGCATACTAAATAAATATGTGGAGTGGAGTGCATTACCTTTGGATTCAATCTGTGAACTAGGTAATGCTAATTTCCCCGAGATAATACTTCATTCATGATCATGTGTCGTGCAGGACGCCCCCATAAAATAATCATTCATGATCATGAATGATAAACTTGTTTCTTTTCCTTTGCTTAGAAGGCTAATGAATGACTCTTAAAATTAATGATGACGGGGATGATGATATAATGTACATCATTATTCTGCAAATAAAATTTCACTGTTATATTCTGCACTACATTGGTGAAATAAAAACCCATAATAAGTTGATAATTGGGACAGGAAGTATATAGGAAATGTCAATGTCATGATCTTGCTTTAATTTAAAGGATTTTCTTTTGAGTGGGTGAGGATAAAATAAATAAATTTATATACCACATTTTGAGTCCGAGGCTTGAATTTTTTCGCCAATTTGTAACAAAATATTTGAAGACAATATAAATGAGGCTGTAATTGCGGAGTTGGGTAAGTAAATTGCACTGGGATGCAAAAGGATGACATGCAATAGGAAAATGAGCCACGCATAATAAATAATAATAATCTGAGTCATTATTTCAGACATTCTAATTTTTAATCTCATTTTCCCTGATGCGTTAGTCCCCTTTGTTATAAGCTAGTAAAGGTATTCTCGTGAAGGAAACGGTGCGTAACAATAAAAACGCAGGACATTGCAGCAGCGTCTATTTCCTTCGGCCAGCATTCAGTTTAGAGGAAAAAATCAACACAAAAAAGTAATGAAATATGCAATGAATAAAATTTAATAAATAATTTGCCGTTAACAATAATTGGACAAGCTAGAGAAGTAATGAGCAATTTTTGTTGTAAGATAAAATGCAGCAAACACTTTTTGTACAAAAAACATTTATCGATTTTATTAAAGATTGAGGATGTCTTTAATTAATGATTTGAATAAAACTAATAATTTGCAAATAATTTATCGTCTATAAAAGTTGTTGACAGTCAATTAAACAAATAATGCAGCATATTATTTGATAAAAGAAAACGGAAACAAGTCTCAATTCTTAACGGGAAAATAAAAACATGGAAATTATAAGTATAAAGTCTGCAAAAATAAATGGAAAAGAGAAAGAGAGATTCTGAGAGATCAATTAAATTGTCAATCCCACTTGGTCACGAAGTTTGCTCTAAATTTAAAGCTCTCCAAAGTTTTGACGTGACTTATACCCTTCAAACTTAAACCGAACAGTCAAATTCAGAGAAGAGCTAATTAAACATTCTTCATTGGTAAACAAAGATCGATTCACAAGAGTAACTATTTACTCAAAGAGTCTAGAGTTGATAATATATTTCCTAAAACTACAATTCTTCAGTCAATGGTATATATTTTAGCTAAAGTGCAAAATAGACCACAAAACCCGAGGCAAGATCTAACAAATTGCTTGCTACGGAAAACTGTGACTGGGGAAAAGAGGCCCGACTGACCTATTTAATTTGTTGACACAAAGTAAATTTAATTAAGACCGATACGACCATTCTTGCAAATTGAGGCACCATGGCATAATCGCACTGATGCAAATGAGTCTTAATTGAATGACTAATCCTTCCCTATCTTGTGGCATAAGTTGCAAAATAAATTGGCATTGTTGGCAGCTCAAGAGAATTCTCATCTCACCTTCTTCCCAAAAACCAAAGACATTTGAGGAAATAAGATTAGTTAATAGGCTTGGGGTCAAAAGATACCTCAGATTTACATTTTAAACAGGGGATCAAAATTCTATTCCTTCTCGGATCTAGGTAAAATCCACAAAGCTTGAGTAATGTGACGGTCATCTATCTAGTTAATGCAGATATTTTGTTCTGCAAAATTTTGGTTGGGATTTAATTTCCACTCCAAGCCCACTGCTGTATTTCACACAGTATAAAGTTCCAAGTTCCGTTATTAGTAATAAAGTGGGTTACAAAGTTCTCTTATTCAATGGAACAAAGTTTCCTTTCAATGAATATACTTTGGCGTAGATGGATCCTGTGAGAGACTCCAAACTTTGTGGAAGAAAATGACATTTGAAGCATGGGAATCACATTGAAGTAATTAGAAAATCACATTAGTGGACGTTATTCTATAGCCGAATTTAATCTCTATAATGCAGATCATGTGCTTAATTGATACTATTCAGTTATGAAGAGAAACTTGTTACATAAGAAGACCAACATTAGTTTACGATGGCATGCTTAAAATTAAACTTTGCTCTTGTTACATTTTGTTTAGCCTTTTATTTTATGACACCCAACAAAGTCTAAAAGTGGTCTAATTTCTGATAGGAAAAGCTATCTAAATGCCAGTAGTAGTCAAGTGGCTTAATCCGTTCTTATCAGAGAGTTGCACACTACTTCTTCTACTATTGAATCCAACGCAGTTGTGTTCCTTTGCAGTAGTAGAAGTGGTAAGTAATAAACCTTGTATTTATGACATATTATGCCACTCTGCACTTTATTAGTTTGAACAGAAAGAGGAAAGCATATTGCGACCGCAGCCAACGACCTAGCCAACTTTCCCATAGTAAATGGGGAGTGACTGCATAGGTGGCTACTTAGGTAGCCCAAAACCACTTTCACTAGTCTTAACACCAAACACCACCAAAGTTGGAATTGTTGGGAGCAAGGGAAACGTGAAGTTTAAATCCCAGTAGCCAGCAGGAGTGGAAATGAATAGGACTAAGTAGATTCTGCCAGAGAAAGGGCAGAATAATATGCCAACAAGGAACATGCTTCCTTACTTAGGTGAGGAAAATTTTAATGAAAATCTCAGCAGCAAAGCAACTTGGAAATCTTTACAAAACAAGGCTAAAACACAACACTTTCCTAATGAATATTTTGCTTTACTTTTGGCCCCAATATTTGACTGTGTCAAATACAAAGAAGTTGAAGGTCAACTTTCTCTTGAAATGAGAAATATATTAAGCATTTCATCCAACTGCATCAAATATACCGCTGGGCGAATTGTTTAACTTTAATTTTGGAAGTTTTGCAAAATTTCGGACTCATCTGTTTCTGAGATCTTTGCTTTCACTTTGTTGCAAGTTTATATGTATGTGTGCCATAGTGGATCGATCTTGGTGAAGTAGTGCTTTTAGTGTAGGCTATCTAAATAATACTTTAAACATTTATTCCGTCCGTGATATTTTAGAGTTTCAAGTTGCATGGCAGGACTAAATATATATCCAAGTGTTGGCACATAGATAAAGTGAAACATTAGTGAATGGTTTGCCTGAGGTAGAAAGTAAAGTGAGTGGAAATGGTGCTCTTCTCCTATATTTAATGTGCATTGTAATGTAATGTATTGTAAAATAAAGTAAGCATCCACATAATAAAAGATAAATGATTCCTTCTTTTGAAAAAAATTCTTGCAGAATTGTCTTTCTCGTATGTTCTTTAAAAATGCAAAGCAGATTGCAAAAAACTAATATTCTCATTGTGGTGAAAGCTTATAGAGAGAACAAAGGATTTGGAATTTGAGCATAAGATAATTTGGTTTGTGGATAAAACAAAGCTTTCCAGTGGGTCACAAAGATAAAGGTTAGATTTTGGTTAGAAGAAAACCTGTTACTAAATTATGGATAATGCACTCTATTCATTTTCCTACATTATTTCAGCATGCATATTCTATAAACTAGGGTTAAAGTCAACTCTCTCCATGCCTCTCTATTATTTCTTAACTTTGAATTTAGCTCACAGATAAATTAATCAATAAAAGCCAAGGTTTAAAATTTATCTTGTGTTTTCAATCCAACGTCGTATTAATTTTTGCTATCTATCGATTTTATGCCAAGTAAGAGTTTGCTTAAATTTTAAATTGGCGAGGGCATGTCATGTCACAAATCTTTAAAACAATCAAAATAGTTTATTCTTTTAAATCGCTTACCCATATATCTTTTTAGGGTAATTTTGCACATATTTTCACATGCATAATGTATACTTTGTTTCTACAATTTTATTTGTTAGGTATGTTATTTTATGTGTGGGATTTGATTTTGAGAGTGGACGATACATTGGAATTTATTAGCATGCTGAATTAACCGCATGGTTCCTCTCTTTCTCGGATACAGGAGGGAATTCAAGGGATTCATCCAAACTAATGCAAAACAACGTCCCACTCTCTGTTGGTCCTTTCTTTCTTTTTTCCATTGCATCGTATTCTGTATCGCGGAATAATCTGGCCCATTTCTGCCATTTGAGAATTCCAAATGCCCTGTCCATGTGGCATGAGTTATGTGATGTCGCTTATTTAAATTCTGAACTCGCACAGTTTTTGTCTCTCTTTACATTTGGACTCTCACATAAAATAGAATTTTCTATGAAATCCCTTCCCTGTGTGAGAATGAATACCTTTGGAATTTGCAATCCAAACTGGAAATCAAAACGAAATTGCATCTATTCCATTCTTTCCAATTCCCGTCATGCCGCCACACCCACGTATCTCACATTTATAGATGGAACTATTTCATCCAATTTCAGATTTACTAGGATTTAGCACAATGCGTAAAAGTGGAGCAATCCTTGCAAAACAAGCAATAATTGCAACGATTTGACATGACTTGTAAAGAATTATAGCTCGTGGTCCTAGTTTGTGACACAAAATTGTGGAATGTGATGTAATGCCTGCTTAGAAAATAAAAGTATTTCCCGATCAAAAAGACAAATTCCTACCTTGGGACTTTGGAATGGGAGGCAAAGGACAACAAGCCAAAGGAACCAATGACAGGGTATACAATTGAGTTTCATTGCCCCAACTGCCTATACAACATAGACAGACATAAGTAGTATCACATCACGTACCACTATAATATAGCACAAAGCAATGCAATCAGGGACACAACAGAATCTAAACACCAACAGAGCCCCAGATTAGATTCGACTGGCTGTAAATATATGGAATGTCTTACAAATCTTATTCCCTCTATATCTACTTTGAAGATATGATGACATTCTGCAGAAATCGGCAAAGGTATCATCATAGCTTTGTAAAGTCATGTGACAATTGTATAGCAAGGTGAAAGCAGATTACACTTTTCTCCACCAAAAACCGGTTAGAAATGGCAACAATGGTAAAGTTGTATTGCAAGACATGTGGATCATCCCACTTCAATCTTTGGGACTTGATGTGGGACAGTTTCTTCAATGGTAAAAAGTGTAATATAGCCAACAACTCACGTCCCAAGATCCCTGAGCACAGCAAACTCTTTCTGGTTTTAGCAAAATAAGCTTTCCCAATCCGTCGCATTGCTCTGTCAGGAAATGGAGGAACGAATTCCTGCAGAGAAAGAGAGAAAGGTCTTTAGAAAAGTGTAAGAGAGAAAAGTTCGCATCCCAGATTGCAATTGCCACTCTGACTTTGTGGCTTGACTTGACTCATCATTTCATTCCTTTTCATTGACTTCTTGGGCAAGAAGAAGACCGGTGGCAGAATTCACAATACCTAGCTAGCTATATATGAAAGTATGTGTCCCTTCTGACATTTTCAACCTCGGCAATTTCGCAACTTTTGAGAAACCCTTGGAATGTCGGACAATGCCGCTTCTTCTAACAACTGCCGCCTTGAAAAGTGAAAGTTTGTGTCCAATTGACATTATCAATGTCCTTCTCCCACGTTCCTAAAATTTAATTGACATGAAATAAATGCTTCAAGAAGAAAGTTTTGTGGACCAGAAAAAAGCTGGCTTAGACTCACTTTACAAAATTAAGTTGAATACAATTTTATTTCAAAGTTTAAGTTTCAAAAAGTCTGAAATATGAATGATAGTGTCATATTTAAATAGAACATATAAGAAGTAAAGTTCATCACTTTCTTTTCAAATTTTATAAGCGATGTGTGACAGAAAAAACTTTCTTTCTGTTTGTCATTTAAATATAACGCCTCTGTCTTGGCAAAACTGTCCACAGCAATTTCACCTCATGAGTATATATAGGGAAAGATGTGCAAAGATGAAAAGAGAGGAAGGAAGGAAAAGAAGTCAAGTTTCGATTCTCTCAAGTTTGCTACTAGAACGAATGAGACAAAGCAAAAAAAGAGGGTATAATGTATAGATGGGGAGGATGAAAATAAACGTGAGGATATCTGGATTCAGTACGGCATCTGAGGATAGATATAAAAATAAACGTATCTGTTATGAATGCGTAAAGATACACTTTAGGTGAGTCTTATTGTGTCCTTAAGGCACAAGTGGGTTGTATTTTGTTGTATAGTCATCTCAACTAAAGTTTCGCTAACTTGAGTTGGCTCTGTCTTCCTCGAACGACGGATGTTATGTTGATGCAGCTGAAGAAATGTGTTGGCCACTATATGAAAAGAGGCAAGTCTAAACTAAAGCTCTGCTTGCTCAAGGCTTTCTTTGAATGGCTATGATACACTGGAGATGGATATCAGTAAAGGGTAGTAACTATATATAATGCACACAGTTTGGTATCATCTTTTGTAAAAAGTTAAAAAATAGAGACAACACTCACTTTACTCTTTACCTCTATTTTACTTTCTCTTTTCTCAAGTTTGGAGAAAAGGATAAAAAATGTCTTCGGTCTTTTTTTGTCTTTTTTCTTGAGTGGCTGCTTCCTTTAACCTCTTGAAGAGAAACATGGCTTAAAATAATATGTAAAGGTAAAAGGTAAACGGCTTGGATTATATATTGACAAGGGTTTATTCTTCTCGCGTGAAAAATTCCTTTAAACTTTCCTTCTTTTCTCGAGGGTTCCTGTCAATTTCTCATAGATACCTTCAGTATGGCTAAAATTAATTGATTTTTCAACACAAGACTGATAGAAAAGTTTAAAACTCTTTTATTTATTCCTCGAGCAGTACGCGTGCAAAAATAAAATTTATGGAGCTTTATGCAGTGGAGAAAAGTGCAGATTGATTGGTGTTCTTAAAGTGAAGTACAATGTTCAAATGTGTCTTTCTATAAGTACATTCACTAACTACAAAGAAGTAACGAGCGTAGTAAAAGTAAAAATACGAGAACAAAGTAAAATCGATCGATCCATCTTCTCGTTTGGGCCTTAGATCTTTGTAAGAAGGAAACGACTTTAGTAGTGTGCATTAGATCACATACGATACTTTCTCTACTATCTGTCCTTTCTTTGTTAGAAGAGAAGATGGTGTGGTATGCAGTGTGTTTAACTCTATATTTCAAGGGATTTCACCTCTAAGCAAAGCCGGTCTTTTCCTTTTTCTCACAAAATTGCACAATGTTCCAAGTTAACGTAACTCTCGATTTTCTTGACTTGACAAAGATCTGGTGGTGGTCCCAAACTGTCTGTGAAAGTAACTAGAGTAGAATTTTATTCTTTGCAGCAAAGCCACTGGTTCTTCGTCCAGGGAAAGTCTTGCTATTCGCCTGTGGCCGCCATTCTCTTCCATTGTCAGTCAAAGTCAGAGAAAGTGAGAGTTGTTGTTGGACCTGTTAACTCTGCTCACGATGTGTTTTGAATTCTGCAACTTTGTTACACACTATTGAGTTTCTTATTGCATTTTTATATTGTGTTCAATTTCTCAGACAGCCGACATCAATATTCTATTTATACTCCTATGAATGCAATTCTCAGATATTTCACTTTTTGCTGACTTTAGAATTTATTTACAACTTTTAAAGACTGCTAAACACGATTTAGTTGCACGGACAATAAAGAAAAGCTTATAAAGTCTACTATTGTAGCCGGCATTGAACTCGAGATTTTTTATAAAAAGTTGGCCAGAGAAATACAGAGGGAGGCTACTTACTTCGTGAACGAAATGGTTTTTAACTTTCTGAAGAAACCGCTTCTTGGAACTTAATTATATTTTGCATACATATTCTCTATTAGTTGCTTGACATGTTTGCAAAGTTTTAGATTAATAGGTCAAAAGGTCTCTGTGCAATTAAATCCGAAAGTCTAGTCGAGGACAAAAGGATTTTCCAAAGTGTGGTTAGAAAATACACTCTTTGGAAATAAAGCATGATTTTATAGAGTATAATTGAATAAAAATAATTGGTTTTCCATAATGGTTTAGAGCATGTTCTTGAGAGTTATTTAGCATGGTCAATTAATTTTTTTGACCAAAATGTTCAGCATCAAGACCGTTGACAGCAAA
>JAQIXN010001986.1:0-14076 GCA_034698145.1 Proisotoma minuta
CCAATTGTACAAAACAGGCACATGGACAACAGGAAAAATACGATCTAAAAAAAGTGATCAATCAAGAAACACAATCTGAAGAAACGTTTTCATTGCATAATGCATCTCATATAATAACTACTCTATTATTATAAAAGTAATAAAATGGCAAAAATAACTTGAAATGTCTATTTTTACGAGTGGCCAAAGTGGAAATGGTTTCAGTCTAATGGCTATTAATACTTTCTTACCCCTAAGATAATAAAATTGAGCAAACGATCAATACTGGTTCTCTTGAATTTTGCTTTTCCAGAGTTTTGCATTAGTTTAGTATCTCTTCCAGCAAATAATACCACTCCATAGCACCACTGAGTATTTCTCAGAATACAACCTCGCAGCAACACTTTATCATTGTCCAGAGGATATCTAGAGGATGGAAATCAGAGCAAAATCGGGCATTAACATAAACATATCGATAAACTCTTTCAGCAATAAATTTACTTTTTCCCCTTCCAGTCTAATGTCCCTTCAAATTTATTTAGATGATTATTGGGTGGTTCGCATGTAATCTCTCCATTGAACAATCCGAGGCGTTCGGGCTCCTGTCCCATATCCGCTGTCTCTGGTAAACATTGCCTGCATTTGAGATTCGTTTCCCTGCACATTAATAAGAGAGAGAAAGAGAAAGCAATTAGCACTCATTCCCATCAACTGTCACTTTCCACTCTCGTATTAATATATACCCGTTTACCCGTCTAGTTCTGCGGTTTCTATATAACATAGTCCATTTGGTTCAGAAGTTGATAAAAGAAGAACGTCAGCAGCTACGAATTGATCATTTTCCATCCGAATTACATCCCCAACTTGAACCTACATTAAGGGGAAAAGAGAAAGTGAGCTATTATGACTTTTACTCTCTCTTTCTCCCCACTTGGCATTTAGCCTGAGAAATGTCAGGAATTCATTCACAACAAAGAAATGGGACATCAAACGAAGCACGTGATTCCTGAATAACTTGATAATTTACTAATCTTAAGAAGATTCCAGAGCAAGAAAAAAATTTAATAGTTTTTTGGCTTCTTATTATCATTACCTTATGCCAACGTTCTTCTTTTAACAGGCCGTTGCGAAGAACAAGAGATTTCCTATTATTAACTTGGGAATCGCTTAAATGTCTTTGCTGAAAAAAAGTTACAAAAAATGCGACATTAAAATCACGTTGGGGAATATTCCTGAATGCCAATTAATTACCCAGTCATCGTAAGCATCTTTGACTGCAGTTAGAGCCAACACTAGAAATAAAGGCACCACTGTTGTGTAAGGAGTAAGCGATGATATCACAGGGATCATCTATTCAAATATTTTGGATCACAACTAATAAATTTATCTTTGAGAATTTATATAAATTAAATACCTGCAAAACTAGCAGACATAGGAAATAAAAATTTGCAAGCCTTTGAAACTGCTCGAATAAGTTCAAGGGGAGAAATGTGATTACAGTGTATTTGGTCGTTTTTATATAGTTATTCTGAAAAAAATCAGTAAAATTATTTTCTGAAAATGGAATTTAAAAAAAAATCTTACAGCGTAAGAAAATTTGGAATTGAAGGCTGGGTCGTTAGCTCGTATTTTTCTCTCCGTCTCTATAATTTTACATACAAATTAAAAGGTTTGTTAGACTAGAGAAAGCATTTGTAGTCAAATGCGGAATAATGTATGTGGATGAAAGAAAAGTTGGCTCGATGGGGATGCATACTTAAGTATAGTTATCCATTATTATTGTGTTTCGCAAAATGTACCTTTGCCACCCTTATGACCATGGCCTCTGTATGGTGGCTCGAGACCTAAGGCCCCATCAATAATTCTCCAGTAAATTTTGGAAATGAAGCCGAGTAGACGGAGAAGAGGAGGAGGCAACCACGGATTCAACCACTGACATGGACCCATCCATTGATAACCCCTGCTACTGGTATTTATGGAGCCTAAAGGAGTTCCTTCTCTATAATTTTGCTTCCGTTTACAACACCTACTCAGCGGATGGTATTTACATAAACCACAAGTGGAACTTTCTCCTTCCGAATCTTCTTGATAATCTGTGGTAGAGTCGTATCCAGTCTCTTCATTCAATTCATCAATATCCTGCTCTTTTATAATTACACGACCAGATTCCGAAGCAGATATTCCCTTTACTACATTTCTACAAGTACTTTGAGGAGAAGGAGAGGCTTTGGACGAAGCATACTTGGATGTTGTTGGCACTTCATCTCTTTCAAATAATGTCTTTTCAACATTATCGCCTACAAAACTGGATGATGAGGTTGGAAGTTGAGTTTGTTTTGTTGAATCAAATTCGGATATTTGGCATGAAGATTGAGATTTTAAAATCTCCTCCAAAGTGGTAACTTTCGTGGTTAGTTTAATGACGCTTTCCGCACGAGTAGCTGGAGTAATTTTTTTCCGAGAAGAATTGGAAGCAGAAGGATTGGAAGAAGTAGTGGAAGTCATTAAAATATTGTCCGTTCCTTGCTCTCCAACGATGGACGTGATGCCATCGGGATCATCATCCGCATATTTTTTCCTCCTTTTACTTCCTTTGGGCGAACTGAGAAATCCCTTTCCAGTGCTTTTACTACTCCGGACGATGAGCTTTGCCTTAACACCCGGAATCGATGAGTCATTTGGACGATGATGCGGTGGAATTTTCCCCGATCCTGGTTTAATTTGAAATACTTCAACCACATTTGGGGATTTTGACATCGTCCCCAAACACTACGCACAAAAATGTGGTAGTGAAAACTAATGTGGATGGACCAAAATCAATCCAGTTTAAGCTCAACTTTTTGTTTCCACTTTCCTTTATTTTTCCTTCCCATTTTCATTTTCTTCTTGGACAATATTTTAATGTTTGGTGATGAAGAATAGACATTTTAAATCCGAGTATAAAGAAGGGGAAAATCCAGGCCTGTGCTCTGCTCTATTGACAAACTTTCAACAGTTTCAACAAGCAAGGAAAGAAAAGGACAGATGTCAAGTAAAAGTGGCTTTAGTTAGTTGATCACCTCGTACATGCCTTTCACAAGACTTTCTATCACTTGAGCATATCTGATGGGTCATTTTACAAGTAAATAAACCAGGCCAAATATCGCCCACATTATAATGTTTCACCCTTCCGAAAAAAGTTGTCAGACGTGGGTGAAAGTAAAGAGTGCATGTGAAGTGCACGATAAGAAGAGTTAACAAATATTTCAAATACTAAATACGGCTCAGAAGCACAGGATAGAGCTTAGGAGATATGGATTGTATATACAGATACACTTTTTAGCACGTTTGAATAATAATAACGTTTGGCTAACACAACAGCAAAACTCTTCCTCACGAATTTCAATCGTCAATCGACAGCAGCACTTTCATTTCTTTGTGGTGTATATAAAGTTATTAAATATTTAGGTATTTTGTTCCCAACTCCAACTTTCACTGCCACTTTCCTTTGGAGTGTGGAAGTGGATTATTCTTCAGTCAAATAATCATTATTGGACATGATTAACTCACTTTCTCTCCATACAACAAATACATTGTTAGGTATGCTACAAGCACAACGCAACTCCTCCAAAGATATGTCAGTCAATGAGGAAAATTTAGCAAACAAACGGGATATGCAAATGTTTGATGAGTGCTTCGTCCGACAGAAATTGAAAGTCGATACCAATGGAATTTCTTCAGAAGAAAAGTGACACAACAAAAGCTTTCTTGCAGCTGATCGACAGCCAAAGAAAATGGACAATTTTTGTTTGATATAAAGTTATATGTTCATAATATGCTCTTAGTTATCTGGTAGGAGCAGCAACTTGATTTTTTTGCAAGAATGTAAAAGGTAGGTTTGTTGATAGTGAAAGGTTTCTCTTTCAGGTACTAGATCTTCTCTCTCTTGTTTTGTTCCCACTTTGAATGTTTTAAATTGAAATTACTTAAAAATGTAACGGGTGTTTACAATTTTGCTTTAGTTCCACTAGAAAATATAAAAAGACTCAGCCTCTTTCTCTTGTTAAATGTTGTCACGAACTAATAAACTTTCACTGCCTTGTCTCTTTTTTATGAAAATGTATTTTTATTTAGTTTACTAAATTTAGAAGTTCTGACGTAAAAAGCAGAGATCTGTGTGTGATGATAAAGTAAGTATGTTCTCCTAATTTTCCGGATATATATCTTATCTCTCTTTTGTTTAGATTAGTTCTGTCCGTGTTTTGAAGCATCACACACCAGTACAGAAGGACTTGAACTACTACCATCCGAAAATACAAAACCCGGGTTCAAGTGTACTGCTGGTGATGTTTAACTTGAACATAACCCTTGCTTGTGGCCACCGATCCTCTCCGAAAACTTATAATTTTTTGGGCTGTGGTTCACTTTTTGAGAAATTCTGCTTTTGACTTAACCCATAAATATCATTGCATTGCTCTGTTGAGTGAATGATGACAAAAAGTCTGGTCCACGCTGAAGAAAAAGAGTGTTTTATAATAATGCTCTCTGATTTCTCAATTCTCTCTCCACTCTTACTCGGGTTGTGAAATGCGAGAAAGGACCACACAACATGTGCCCCTCGTATTACTTTCACTCCAAACAGGGAAGGTAAATTCGTAAATGTCACGCCGTCAAACGGAACACTTGACATTTGAATTCTGTAACAAAATACACTTTACTTTCTCCCCAACAGCCAACCAAAAACAAAGAATGATGAACAAACTAAATATTCTAGTCTGGAGAATGAGGTGTGGTCTCGATCTCGATCTCACCTACATACCCACTACATACCTAAGCAATTCAATAAAATAAAAAGGGTTGGCATTTGCTTGATTTAGCAGTGTATTTACGGTTGGTAAACATGATAAACTTTCAAAGCAGCTATTTAGATATACGCCTCTGAGCTTGAATTAATTTGCTATCAGAGGTGCAATGAACATGAAGAACAGAATGCTCCGACTTCCGGTGTTGGAAGAAGCATGTTTTATTAAAGACCCAATCTGCAAGAAGATTCAGACTCTTCCCTCAATCTAATTACCAAGTAATGAATTCTGCAACACGAAGAGAAAGTGAGATAGCCAGAGATTTAGAGATTTATCAGGCTGGATTTGAGCACTTCAATTCAATGCATTTGTATATGTATGTAATGTAGGTGAAAGTCATTTGAATGTTCTATAATAATATTGAAGCAAATTATTTTTAAAAGCGTCCCAAAATATTCAAAGTACCTTCCATAAACAAAAGAAAACGCTAGTCATTAGTTCTCGGATTTCATTCAATTGCCGTTACAATTTGTTACAAAGGAAAGAAGAAATTGTGTGGCGGAGAAAGTTGAGTTTCTCCAAAGACAGATGGACTTGAGGTCTTGTTGCTTTTTCCTGTGCAATGTTTGAGCCAGCTTTGAATCCGAGTGGAATAGAAAGCAAAAAAAAGCTTTCAAGAAGTTTGCGTGATTCGTGAAATACAATTCAAGCAAACTTTTTCCCCTGAATCTGGCTAAAAGGCTAGTAGAAAGTAAACAAAAGTCAATATTTTCACTTTCCGAGATGACAAGTCAGGTAAAAAGAATTGCAATGTATATTAATAAAGCAATACATTGTGACTGACTCATGTTAATATACTTGATATTCAATCAACTTTCTCATTTCCGTAAAATTCCGTATTTAATCAGATTTTATTATACGGCCCAAGCAATTCTAAAAATATATAAAAGTACTTTCCTTTAGTAAACCAAGATAATTTACGCAATTCGCATCCTACTTAAATTGTTATTGTTTACACAAATCTAATTAGATAGCTACATAATTTGCAAGAATACGCAATGATTCTTATCAAAGTTTCAAGTAAAACTCGTACAACGTGTTCATCAGTAATGGGTGAATTGTCATTGAACTAATACTGTCCATCAATCAACCAGGTTCAATTAAAAATTGACAATGTCATTACCTTAATGTCTTGAGACATGCAATGCCTACGTCAAAATGTCAACGCAAAATCCAAATAGAAAATTCAATAGAGATCGAAATTTCTCTCTAAGCTTACATTCTTTAATTAATTAAACTACATATTATACATTACAATTTACATGCATATTCTTACGATACTGTTGAATAGATAATTCAATAGGACGATATCTTGACAAAGAATCTAGTGAGCAATTCAATGATGCTTGACATTTGCCTTTGTTTATTGCAAGGTTCAATTATGCACTAACTTTCACCAGCCCCAATTATCCTCAAAACTGCGAGTGTTATGCAATCCACCCCCAACCCCCATCAATTTAGCCAACTTTTCTTTTCCATCATCACCTAATTTCAAGCGTGCTTGGGAAATACAAAAAAAAAGGATTTTTTTAGCTTACCCCGTGATTGATCTTCCGCTGAATTGACTTTCGCCATCTCATCAGTTTACAGCTCGTGCTGGATCTTCTTTGGATCTTCTTGTTAAAGCTGGCAAAGTAGCACCGTTTATTGAAATCAATGGCAATGACGTTTGTTGAAGAACTAACTACATCAAAGATGGATTCTTCTTCACATTTGCATAAGGCCATTAGATATGTAGTTGGCAGATGATTTTTCACATTCTGTACGGATGTAGGTAAATGGCAAATTAATCAGTCTTTGCTGGAATTAGTTGTTTTTTCAATCCATCACTCCACGTCGTAATCCTTCACAATCTCAAAGTTTACTGACTCAGGTACGGGAGAAAGTTGAAGGAAGACTTCAGAGCAGAGAAAGAGTTGACTCTGTTTTCTCTGATTGACTCGAATTGAACAACTGAACTGAAATGCAAAAAATACACATTTCAATTCAAGCATTACATAGAGAAAGAGTGACAATACTCATTATTGCATCTGGATTTTGTGAATACGAATACAATAACAAAAAAACAAGGTTAGGAGATAAAAAGCACGCCAACACTGACAGTCCCAACAAACACCGACAAATACGTTCAACACGCGCTAGCAGAGTACAATAAAGATAATTTTCATATTCTCGGAAGGATGCATATAAACTAAGAAAAAAAGGAGTTTACTTCCGGAAATTATTACAGCGATGAAGAGCGATAAGTTTGTCATAATTCCTTAATTCATATAAAACATTCGATTTAATGTGATTATAAAATTGGCCAATTGGAAAAACACACAGTAAAAGAATGTATTAAATTAAATATAATTTAGCAGATGGACAAACCACAACAAATGTCTCTCTCTAATCTACATCTGTCTGTTTAACCCAAATAACCCAATTAGTATTGGGTTACTTTGAAAGATCTCTTTTCAGAAACAAAAACATGCCCACACGTGTACAAAAAACAACAAAAAAAGATTAAATAAAATGTGAAGCGATTTATGTTCGTCCCAAAAATTGGTTGGAAAATGATTTTAGTTCACATATTAATAATGTATTATGGAATTATTGGAATTTATAACTGATCGGAATGTCTTTTTTCCCAAACGGTGAAGCTAAAAACAAGACCATTATTAAGCCAAAGAACTGAACAAAACACCTGCCAAAATGAGAATACTGAGTAGGCTTTTAAAATTTGATTACTCCAAATTGCTTACTTTTCCATACGCAACATTTTCTATCTAAACAAAGTCTCCATTTCGCTAGATTATGAGATTACAATGTACTTACTAATAGTTACTAACTATAATCATATCATATCAAGCTGTTGAAACGAGAGGACAAGAGCAAAGCCATAAACCTCCTTTTCAAAAACAATACTAGGAGAAAACTGGTAACACCCTGTCATAAATTTCATATCGTATCAAATTTGTGTCAGACTTTCCAATAACATTATTTTTATCCTCGGTATTATTATGAAACACAAACACGAACGAGACTTTTTTTAACTTACTTAAAAAGCCTTTCTGGAAGCTTTTAAATACTTTTTTCCAAAAGAAAACTCCCACAAGTTTTTATGTAACACCAACGAATAACAATCAATAATTTATAACAAATTATTTACCGAGAACTTGTAAGTTGTAATGTGCACTTGACGTATTCCAGCTTTATTATGTATGGTATGCACATATTTGCCAAAACTACAAGCAAAGCAATCGAATAATAAATTGTGACTCAAGTTCGGTCAAAAGCGTCAATGCCCCCACAAAAAGAGGAAGGTGAAGTTTGGCTTGTTGGAATGTTTCCTTCCCTTTGTCGTAGAATTACTTTGCATGGGGGAGAAATACAGTGCTTTAGCTTCAGTAGCGATTGTGTTTCGTTACATTTGTGTTCTCTATCGGATCGCAATCATTCTTCGAACTGCCTTCCATCGCATGTACGAACGAGCTGATATGTTTGGAAAAATGCGAGCGTTGCTTTCTTTGTAATGTGGTGTTAGTAGCTTATGCAGGTGTGTGGTTTTGAGGTGGACTGCTAATCGATTTTAACAAGCACTACTATTCATTCAAACCACATTACATGAACTTATTAAGATTCTGTAAAGTAAAACACAAGTGTTTTCTTGTGCAAACTCATGTTAGAACGAAATACTCATTAAAATTCTAAACACAAAAATAATATACTTAAACATGTTTTTGAATATTTGCAAATTATATTAATGACGCCTCAGGAAGTAATATTACTTTCACCAGATCAAATTTTGTAAATCCAAATCCCTTTTCCCCGTATTACTTTCTGATGAAGAATGAGAAAACTTTTGGGCAAGATTCCTACTTTCTTTTTATAATCCGGGGCTTTGTTTGCACTCAAGACTTTTTGAAGCTGTTACTAAAACTTGGTAAACGTAAGAAAGTAGCACCTTTGGCATGTTTGCTTTGAGAACTAGCCTCCCACTGGTTGATTTGGACGATAAAAGAGCCCTTGCCCTTTTCTCCCACCGTCACCAATAAAAAAGAATCCTCACAAACATAATATGTCTAACATGCAAACATAAAAGGACAAGTGAGTAAGCAGGTACATGGAAAACACAAACAAACAAATTGAGAAACAACAAAGGAAGAGGCGAATCAATAGATTATCCCCACCAATAACCTACTTGCTTACTCTTACTTGGATTTATAAGGAAAACAGGGGCAGACTTTGATAACTAACTGTCAGATCATCTTATCTTTTAAGTAAAAGCAATATGGCATAAAGGATTAGTTTTTGTTTGAACTTTCTCTATCTTATACTTTCTCTCTTACTCTTATTTTTTAGATACAAATCTCCAAATTAGCTTTCATTATTTTGCAAAAACAAGAAGATAAAAGTAATACAATGTTATGAAGCTTTGATTAAATTTTGGCAGAGCAAACATGGCTAACCTGGAATAATATTGTAGTTGTTTTATCAGCGTGACAAATTATTATTTTAGATATTCATTTTGGTGTAAAGCCAACAAGTCCCAACACCCACCACGCTAACGAAGCAAGAGAAGGTTCATCAATATTTCAAAGAAAAGTGGAGCACGAGAAAGTAAAGAGAAAAGGACAGCTCTCGTACTTTCTAATGTCATAATTTGTATTTACATAGTCATAACTTGACAACTATATAGTTTAGCTTATCCCCTTAAATACTTGGCTTTCTATGATGATAATGCAAACTTTGTGTAATTTTTACCACTTTCAAAATAGTTTCTGACGTAAGCATGTCCGTAATTGTTTTGGTCATGTAAATATCGTGCAAAACGAAATGTTACCCATCCATTTCCATTTAAATGTGTATTTTACTTTTAACCATTTACTGTGCATATTGATATTTTACATGTTTATTAAGAAAAATGGGTGATTAAAGTTGCGCAGTTTTTCAAGATAATTTAACGTTCGGTTAATTAAAATGCTCAAATTAGCAAAAGTCCTAACCAACCTTCCCATAAAAATATTTTCTCAAAGAGAGAGAAATTGAGCTTTCGCATGTAAGCTGGTCAAGATAACAGACATTATGGACACATTTAAGCAATTTAAAAAACATTTGGGACCAACAAATAATGGCAGACTTCCCTTTCTTAGGAAAATAGAGGAAGTTTCGTGATGGCGATGCAATTTGAGAAAATCTGATATGCAAGAGTTCATATGCAAATCCAGGAGAAAGTCTCAAAGATTTTGCTTTTGAGTGATGAAAATGAGAAATGTGACCAGCGTCCTGCATTAAATATTACATGTGTTTATAGTATAAACTTTATACTATACTACCATTTTTTTGCGTACAGCAATGGAGTAGAAGAATGAATGAGAGGAGAAGTTGCAAGTTCAACTGAAGTAACGAATCGACCTCGGGGTCAGTAGATGAATGAGAAATAATTATTTGTCTAATCATCATCATTATTTATGCGTTCAGTTGACCAGCCACAATCCCCTTTTAATTACGCATAAACAAATCCCACTTAAATATGAATGACTCATTCATGGGCATTATCTTATTTAGACCCCTAGTTCAAGGAAACAATCAATTCGAATGTAAAGTGTGAAAAAGATGGATAATAATGAAACTGTAAATGTGCATACATTGCAATGAACAATGGTTGACCCATATTCAAATTGTCAGCAGACACTACCTTCATCCCATCAATTATAATAAAGTTTATAATGCCACCCAGCTGATGAGGACAGTGATTATTATAACAATGAAAAACAATGCCAAACATTTAATTAAAATGCCAAGTAAAATTGTTGTTTACCGAATTTCATTCTTTTTCACTCCCCAGAACGAGGAAAATCCGGGTACAAATTAAATTAGACGGACACTTGTTGAATTACTGGAGAAAAAGTCCAAAGTATTTGACTCTAGAGAACTAATAACTAAATTTAATTACACCAACAACTAGAAAAATGGCACCAGAATTTAGTTAATTTAATTTGTAGGAGCAATTTATTCATGGAACTTGCTCTGAGCAAAACTGAAGCCAAAATGAGGAATATTGCACTCTGCAATTTGCACTCCACCCGGCCACCCTTCCTTCCTTTCCTCACAAATACTTGGCTTTAGCCTGTGAAACACACCGAAATTTGCATCAGAAGAAATAAGAATAAACAAAAGAGACTCTCACTCTTCACAGCACAAATATTGGCATAGTAGAATTAGTAGAAAAGGAGTGCATGTGAACTTCACATTGTGAACTCGGTGGAAGAAGATGAGACATTCATTGCATTGCATTGGTGTGAGATGTTTGGATTGCCAGCTTGTAAAAAGCCAAAGCCTCAGCACCATCTACTCAATACTCAATACTCAACTGCAGACAGAGAAAGCAACTTTCTCCCCACTTCCTGCACAAAATAATAAACCACAAGAAACTATTTTCCCTAAGCTTTCTCTCCCATTAAAAGTTGGTCATTTTCCATTTGCTTTCACTCGCAGAACTCATTGAAATGGCTTCGGGAAAATCTTGGACGACGGCAAGTTCCTCCCACATCAGCTATCCCTCTCAAAGGGAGTCGGGGGGCGAGGGAAGTGGGGGGCAAGAAGACCTTGTCGTGGAAAATAGACTTTGGATCGGAAACTTGGATCCAAAACTGACCGAGTAAGACAGTTTTCTAGATCAGAGAAAGTTGATTTGTTGGAGACAAAAAGTTAACATATATTAATTTTATTTTGTCCCCTATGGGTATAACCTTTTGAAACTGGTTCAAAAATATGGATCCATTGCACATTTTGACTTCCTCTTCCACCGATCTGGACCCAATATAGGACTTCCCAGGGGCTACGCATTTGTAGAGTTTAAGGACAAGAAGGATGCAGAGATTTGTATGAGTTCCTTGGACGGGAAAAAGGTGTTGGATCGATTCTTGGCTATAAGATGGGCACATCAGGCAATTCATGATTATCCCGTAGGCATATACACTTTGTTATGGACCAGTTATGGTTTGATGAAATTTTCATTTGGTCTTTTTTGATAATACAGGACGAACAAACCAAGTTGAAAGCCAAACTGCCTGCACTGGCAATGAAGAAGGATTCTGAATCTCTTCTAGGAACAATACAAAGCAAGGACAAGGCGATCAGTGCGATCGAAGCCAAATTAAAAGCAATGGAGAAAGACAAAGATACACTCAACTTTCTTCCTTCCAATAGCAAACCGCAATCCTCCAGCACAGCTTCCAATAATAATCGATACCATCGGCCAGTACAAAAGACGTACAATAGTCAACCGAATATTGGTCATAAGCCTTCAGACCGAAATAGAAAGCCTTATAGCAGATGAGTCAATGACTGTTTTTCTTGGAATTATTTTCAAATACTCGATCTCATTTTTTGATCTACTTACAAAAAGTTTTTAAAATATGTATTATCTTTATATTATTAGTGACAAAGATTTGATATATGCCCAATTTAATTTAGGAGTTTTCGGATTCTTTGAACCTGAAAATAAAGCGAATAATAAAGTTGTTTTTATAGATAACAATAAATAATTGTCCTTACTTGCATGAAGGGTTCATACATGTGTAAAAAACGGTTTGCCCTTCATCCGCAGATCGAAGTTGAAGGGTTGCATAACTCATTTGACCATGACCACACCGACGACACTCCCGATCAACTACGGGACCATCTGCGACTTCTTCTTGTTTGCCCTTTTTAGATTTTTTTGAGGACGTTTCCCCTCTTTCCTTGCTGTATACATCTGGATCATTGAAATGAATAATATAGGACACTTCCGATGACTCTGAAAATGCAATAATGAATATTAAAATAAAATGACTTTAAACCCAGGATCCCTACCTTTGATATCAACGGGTTCGCGACATACAAAGCACTGGTTGTCGGACGCCGTCCCCGTCGGCACCGGCAGGATGGAACCGCAACAGCCACAAAATTCTGGCTTACTCGAAACAATTTCTTGAATCCTGGATTTCCACATTTTGCTAATTGTATAATGTGGTGAAAGCACGTGGTTTTATTGACAACAAGAAAACTTGAATGAATGAATTTCCAAATAACCCCAAATGATCAGCGGAGAAGAAACTTTCTCCAAGAAAGTTTGATCGTTTGATCGTTCACTGTTTTAATTTTTCTAAAAATGGCTCAGGCCCCTGCGCCACAGCGTCCTTTGCCGCAGGCCAAAGAGGCCCTTCTCAAGGCCTACAATAAACGACTCAAGGACAACGTCAAATCGATGGTTGACAACTTTGGAGGTGGTTAAAAGAAACACACAATCGGTCAACCAAAAATAATAACAATTGATAATTTTGGTATTTTCAGAAATAGTCAAACTGGGGAAAATTGACGTGGAAGGTCAAGTGGCGAGAGCAACGCAGGCGGATGAAGACCATTTTGAGATGACCGTCAGAGCTGCCAACATGGTACATAAATATCCCATTTTTCCAAATATCTATTTATTACTTTAATTAGGTGAGAGCTGGAGAATCTTTAATGAAACTTGTTGCGGATATCAAACAGTATTTGATTCTAAACGATTTTCCTTCCGTTAATGACGCCATCGTTCATCAGACGCAAATCAACAAGCAGAAACAAATCGAATGTGACCGTAAACTAATGAGTTTGAGGGACGATATTTCTGGAGACTTGTACGACTTGGAGGAGGAATATTATAGCTCTAATTTCAAGTAACGGCAAATTAAAAAAAATCTTACGAACTTTAGATGTGTATAAAAATTTATTCTCTTCGTTTTATACCGTAAATTATAATATTGTCTTGCATATTTTGTATTACCTTTATAAGTCTTTTATCAATTATAATTAATGTTAAAATTAATTCGGATTGAGTTTAACAATATTTTTTTCATATTATTTTATGGTATGAAATAAAATGACGTACCACGTTTATTCTTTTAAAAAAGTAAATGTTACTCGTACTGTACAAAGTGCATAATAACTTACTCTTTCGAAATGTGAATAATACTAGGATTATGGAAAAATAATTATTGGAATTCTAGCGAGTACGTTAAAGAGCAAATTAAAACGTAACAGAACCAATCAAAATTGCGAACGGTTTATAAATATTGTTTGTTGATCCTACATATGACATACAGTAGTTGGCAGTCCTCTTGGAATGCACTGTTTTTTTTACAATTCTATATAATACTTTATATGACTGGAAATTATTCTATTTTTCAACTAATAATTTTGTTCTTGGAAATAAGTAGGAATACACAGACAAATTTGAGGTAACTTATTT
>JAQIXN010001987.1:0-14075 GCA_034698145.1 Proisotoma minuta
TGCCAGAACCAAATGAGGCTAAGCGGAAGTAATTCCACCAAGAATCCATTAAGCCAATTTACCAACTTATGTTAATTTCCCTGTTCCCAAAAAAGATTTTTGGACTTTATTCTGCTTGCGTTAAGAATGTCAATATCATTCAATAATTACAATTCACAATTTTTTAATAAGTTATCCTTATTGAGATAGAATACATGGCAACAAATATCGGCTAAAAATATGTAAAACTTACTAAGGAAACAATTGATAATGGTGATACTATGAAAAATATAGAAAATCACAAATATTTTATCTTTAAGAATGTTGTAAAATGATTAAAATTACTTGGAATCAAAACGGAAAGCATTTAAAGTTTAACAATAAACAAATTACAATGGATAAAGGTGGGATAAATAGATTCATAATATTCTTTACAGTTTGACACTATATTAACATTTTGGTAGCGTTAGAACTTTAATTGAAATTACAGCAACTGTTATAACTATGTTAAACATGGAATTAATGGAGCACAATACAATTATCCGATATAATTATGCTTAGTACAATCATAATACCATTTATCCTCTTATTTCTAATGCAATCAATCACAAAAAGTCAACTAGCTCAAATTTGCACCAGGAATAACGAACAGGTCACAGATTCACGAAAATGAAATATAACCACAGTTTTTTACTATAAATAGATAACTCACAAAGTTTTAAACTACTTTCCTATCACTAAGTCATATTTAAATTGTTTTTACGCTTTTCTCACAACTTTTTAATTTTTTATATACTTTTAAAATATTTTCTAATCAAACCTTTATTTGAAAATTTGGCAAAGATGGGCTCATATTTGAATGTAAGACAACACACAAAATTTATATTTAAATATTTTTTGTTGGCCCCATAGCCTTTTAATTTTTGTAATCTTTTTTATCCTTTTAAAAACTTAGTTGTTATAGTAGCAATGTTTAATTTTAAGATAAAAATTTCGCTTTTGTTAAATTTTGGCGGTTGCATCTGAATAAGCGCATCTCTGCTTTGTTTCTAGCATCAATCTGGACCCACTGGGCTTTTAGGAAAATTCAGGTTATCTCAATCTCGCCAAATATGAATTAGATACACAAATGTTGTTCAATATGTCTAAAATTCTCCCAAAAAGCAAAAAATCCTTTGGGGTTTGAAAATTTTCTAATCCCCTGCTACTACTATAGCTATCCTTATTCATACAGATAAAACAACCTTAACTGTTAAATATGCTGGAAATATAACAAAGATTTAAAATATTGTTATTTTCTATAAGCATTTTGTATCTTAAATTCGTCATTGCTTTCCAACATTCTTCTCAACGCCGCATCCTGCAAATTAAAAATAATGTTTTACCATGAATAAATTTGGATTTAATCAGAAATTAGAAACTCACCGAAAGAAGACCGGTACTAATTGTTTGTTCGGGTTGCTTCACATTAGCATTGCTTCTCACTCTCGGAGTATTTATAATTTGGGGCTGCTCAACAAATCCATCTTGATAAAACCGTCCAAATGTTTCAGTTGTCGGATTTTCAATTTCCAAAGGTTTTGGAAGTGAACTTGAAACTTTTGGATTTTGGTTCGGGGTGGATGCTGCAAGTGGAGGAGTGTTTGATTTTACCAAAGTAATTACACTGGGGCGTTGCATTTGAGCTGGAGCTTGAATTCTGTTTTGGGATTCCGTAGAAACAGCTTCTTTTCGTGGTCGAGGAAGAGATACTAACCTATAGTTAAAAAATGTTAAAATTTAGTTTAAATTTGCCTGTGGAACTGGGTTTCAAAAAATTGAAACCCAGGATTTTATTTAAACACTAAAAAAGTTAATCTTGGAATGGGAAAATAATGAAATTTAAGACCTCATGTAATTAAAGAGTATATAATTTAATATCCACACCCGACTTATTTACTTACGGAGGGCTTTCAATAATTATAGTTGTTGTGGGTAGACTCTCATCTTCAGGTGGATTTGGCGGAGGGGACGCCAAATTTTCCAAAAGATTAGCGGATGAATTCAAATCGTCAGCCGATTTTCTATGAGATTCATAATTTGGGTTATGGAAGCTCATCAGCAACTCTGCAGCTGCTATTTGAGTAAGATCGTCCATATTTGAATAGTCGACTTCATTCGATGCACCAAAACTTGAATTTGATCCATATTCCAAAGCCCCATTTGGTGGGGGTTGGAAATTCACGGGTATTGTTGACTCTTGTGAACATTCCGGAAGTTTATCGGTAGTTGGCTTATTAATTGGTGTAGAACCCGGGAATGTTATGCTTGGGGAGATAATGGGAACTGGAGTTGAATTTAAATTTTGGGGTAAACTTTGATCAGAACTTTGATATTCAACTGAAATTTGGCTTCCAGGTGTTGCAGGATTTTGATTCGAATGTACTTCTGAAGTTTGGAGTAAAAGGCTTTCAGTTTGAATCGAGGGTTGACCTTCTATATTCCAAAGGGGAATATCGTTCTCATGGAATTGGATTGAATATATCGCATTTGGAGTAGAGCCTTGAAATAGGATAGGAAATATTAAGTTGCCGTCCACTGTGGAAATTTGAGATTGGTCGTCTGAAGTCTGGATTAAATGTGTGTTCATTTGACAACCTTCCAAAGTTAAAACTACGAGGGAATTTGGAATTGAATTGTTTTCTGAAGTTTGGAGTGAATTGATAGCTTCTAGAGTAGAACTTAAATCTTGAGAAGTAATTTGACCGTTGTCCATTGTTAAGACTTGAAACGAATTAACATCTGAATTGTTTTCTGTAGGTGGGATACGATAGATCATAATTTTATTTGAATTTTGATCTTGAGGAAGATTTTGACAGTCGTCCATTGTTGGGTTGGGAGTTGAATTTGGTATTGAATTATCCACTGAGGTTTCTAATTCATCATTTTCGTTTTGACTAGAATTTTGATCTTGAGTAGAATTTTGATCTTGAGTAGAATTTTGATCTCGAGTAAAATTTTGATCTTGAGTAGAATTTTGATCTTGAGTATAACTGTGACAATCGTCCATTGTTGGGTTGGGATACAAATTTGGATTTGAATTATCCACTGAGATTTCTAATTCATCATTTTCGTTTTGACTAGAATTTTGATCTTGAGTAGAATTTTGATCTTGGGAAGAATTTTGATCTTGGTTAGAATTTTGATCTTGGTTAGAATTTTGATCTTGGTTAGAATTTTGATTTTGAGTAGAATTTTGATCTTGAGTGGAATTTTGATCTTGGGTAGAATTTTGATCTTGAGAAGAATTTTGATCTTGAGTAGAATTTTGATCTTGACTAGAATTTTGATCTTGACTAGAATTTTGATCTTGAGTAGAATTTTGATCTTGACTAGAATTTTGATCTTGGGTAGAATTTTGATCTTGAGAAGAATTTTGATCTTGAGTATAACTGTGACAATCGTCTATTGTTGGGTTGGGAGGGGAATTTGGATTTGAATGAAGCAGAATTATTTCAAATGCATCATTTTCACTTTCGCTGGAATTTTCATCTAGATAAAAAATTGGACCTTGGCCCATTGTAGAAGCCCGACGTGAATTTGGACTTGAATTATCCACTGAAGATTTAATCGCATTAGGTTCATTTTGACTGGAATTTTGATCTTGAATAGGATTTTGATCTTGAGTATAAGTATAACTGTGACAATCATCCATTATTAGGATTGGAAACAAATTTGGGGTTTCCCCTTGATTTTGAAGTAAATTTCCCGCATTTTGATTTGAAACTTGCTCTTGGATATAATTTTGATGACTGAATTCTGTCTGAAATGAAAGTGCATTCAAATTGTCCACTTGAGTTTGGTGCAATTGGTTAGCAGTTTGGTTAGAATTTTCATCTTCTAAATTTCGACCGCCTACTGTTGAATTTATGGCGAAATTAGTTTTTTCCACTGATCTTGGCGTTTGAGTGGGTACAGAAACCATTTCTGGTTTAGTTTTCTCGTTTCTTTTAATTTTCTTAGATTTATGCAAACTTGAGGTTGCGGAAGGAGCCACGGATTTTGTGGTTTCAGATTGGTTATTTAACCTTGAAGGTTTTCTTCCAGAAACAGTTTTTTTGGAGGATTCTGCTTTCTTTTTTTGGGACTTTCCACTGCCCCCCTTTTCTGCTGAAGTGCAAGCCTGAAAATCAATAATTGTTGTAATTGTTTCAAAATTCATGTGAGTAACTATTTTAACCCCAAATGGATTTAAAATTGGAGACTTACATATTCAAAAAATTAAATTTGAAATTTGGGTATTTTATACAAGGGTAGATAATAAGATATTTAAAATAAATAAAAACGACTTAAAAAAAGAATTTTATAATTAATATTTTTTCTGCTTCTATGTACAACTTATGTATTAGAAAATACTTACGCTTTGTTTGGTTGTTGGCTTCTTTCCCGTAGGCTTCTTCTTCTTTAATTTTCCTGATGGGGCTGAAGTCTAAAATTTTTAAATTGAGGATATAGTTCTCTAAAAATCTCCATGGAAACAAACTTACGCTTTGTTTTTGAAGCACAAGTCGAGGCTTGGGTTTAGGGGATTTTACCTCAGAAACTTTCAACTTTTTTGCTTTTGGTTTAACAACAACAGTTTCCAAATCGTTGCCCACTTCATCAATTTCACAATCCGGGCCTAGCTGCTCATCTTCTATCATCTTCTGTTTCCGAATTTCCATAAGTTGGGTTTGGCAGATGGGTATGACCTTTCGCTTATCTTCATTACAAACTTGACCCATGTTTGGTCTTGCAGCCATGTTCAAGTTGACAACTTGAACGATTCGTTTCTTAGATTTAGCGGAGCCGGAAACCTTGTCCAAAACTGATATTTCAGAACTTGGATGGTTTAAAGTTGGTTCCTCTTGCTGTTCAGAACTCAAGCTTTGTGCTCTCAAAATTTTGTCTAGATTTTCTTTACGCTGATTCCGTGAAAGATTGTTAGAAATTTCATTGAAGGTAACACTTGGATTTTGAAGTCCCAATTGAATTCTAACTTCGGCTACAGTTTCTGTTACAATATTTGGAACTGGAATTGACTGAAGTTGGCAATCTGTTTCTGTATTTTGGGCTTGAGAAATGCCGACATTTTCTTGTTCCTCGTGACTTGATCTGGAATTAAAATATATTTGACTTTGTCTAAGGATTTTGGTTAATTTTTTGAATCGTATAAGCCATAACCTTCTTTTCTCAGATTCTGGTAATGAGTGAAAATTGTCTGGAAGTTTACTAGTACAGGTTTTATAGGGCTTTAAGAACGGGTTGATTTGTGTCTGGTTATATGCCTTGAGATGCGGTGGAATTCCTTTCTTTAGGAGATAGTACGTAAATGCAATACTTTTTCGTAACTTTTCGTTATTTGGTTTTGAGAGGGGTTCCATATTTTGAGAGATAGCCGTAGCTGAATTTAAAGTTTTTGGGTTTAAATTGTTGTTAGAATTTGAAGTGGAAGCTGTCGAGTTTGAGGTGGTTTTTTGGGCTAAAATTGAGCCTTCTGAATTCGAATGGGATCTTATGCCATTGATTTGGGGGACACAATTTACATCGTTTGCTCTCGTCCTCTTTTTTGGTACTTTTTCGGGTTTTGAAACTGAATTTTTTCTTGTTATTTTTGAAGTTTTTGGTTTTAAATTGTTAGAAGATGAAGCGGAAGCTGTCGAATTTGAGGGGTTTTGAGCAGCTAAAACTGAATTAGATTGGGATTTTAGATCATTTGCTTTAGCCCTTTTTTTCGGCACTTTTTCGAGTTGCTCGATTGTTTTGGCTTTTCTTTTGTTTGCAGATAGTGCATTTCCGTTCGTTTGAATTTTGGGTGGTGGGTAAGTTATCGTCGCAGTTTGACTCCTGGTAACAATTTTCGAAGGAGCGTGATTACAAGCCTGTTCAACTTCCTCGGTAACAGGTTGGCCGGGGATGTTCAAACCCCGGCGTCTCGTCATTTTCATGGGAGGTTTAGCAGTGGTACGTCTTCGGGGGATTTCCTCCCCAGTTTCAGGTGACAAATAGTGTGAGTTTTGCGGAAGGGATTCCAAAGATTTCAAATTCTGCTATGCAATTCAAAAATGATTTTTAAATTGGATTGAAATTTTGGCTTTTTTGATAAAAGTTTTTTTTTTTTAAATTCCATACCTCGTTAGCTCTCTCTCTTTCGATAAAACTCTGCGCATCATTAAAAAGAGTTGTGGCGGATTCCATTTCAACTTCAAGATCTTGAATTTTCTGAGCGTTGGTTTTTGTGGCAACATTTGGCAAATCGTTTAACGAGTATTCCACATTGCTTTGAAACGTATCAAAAATAATTTTTCGAATAGAGGCATCCAATTCCTCAACGAGAGCCCCCAAAATGGTAGTTTCTAAATATCAAGGTAATTTTAGTAAAATTCCAATTTTAACTAGTAAAAAAATATACCAGGGTTTGCTTTTTGAGCTATTATTTTCTCAATTTGCAAGAGAATTTTGGCATCTTTAATAATTTCTTGGTAATACAGCTCTTGAAGATATTTCTTGAAGATTTGAAACAGAGTCTTGTCATTATCCGTTTGAAGTTGAACCTTTTTAGCTAGTGGGCCATTTCCCAAAACTGCTTCTTTTTGAATTGCTATGGCATCTTTTTTGAAAGTTTCCAAAATTTTTAAATAATTTTCGATATTTTTATCTGGATCTGGGGGTGGACGCCAACCAGGGATGAGTTTTGGGATAATTTCCTCAACTGAAATGATATATTATTAGGCCAAAAAACAAAGGTTTTGAATTTTTGAGCATCGAGTATGGTTTACGTTTGACTTGAATCCTCATTTGATCCAGCGCACGAACCCTTGAGGTTTGAGTTTGACCCAATGCTTTAAGCTGGTCTGGAAAAGATGAAAATTGAGGAAATTTGACAAGGTTATTAAAAAAACTTACCCATCATTTGGTTTGCATGTTCCCAAAATGACAAACCACCCACCATCCTCTTAATTTTGTGTGCACATACAATTTTTGAGTAGTAAATTAATTGTTTTTATTAAAATTAAAATTATGGGGCTGTTGCTTCTTCTCGAGGAATCGGCTGTTGCTCATGCTCATAAAAAAACTCGCGCACTCAACTCTTCTCTTTCCTTGGCTGTGTCAAATGCAAAGCTCAAAATTGCCATCCATCTCCAAGTGATACATTTTGATGGGAACAAGCAACAAAATGTGCTCAAGTTTTGATATTTTGACCTGATATTTGGGATACTGTATAGTCTCAAAAGATGGGCTGTACATGTCATGACCTTTGATGTCAAAGGTAAAGGTCAGATGAAGGTTAAACAGTCTGAGGACATGGACGATGACATGGGGAAGTGGTGAAATGTTGAAATTGACATTTGGAGTCTTTTTTGGACCTTAATTGAGGGTGGGGTTGTATAAAGAAAGAAATATTGTTTAAAGGGTTATTTTGTTGAAGGAAATGTCAAATAATTGATGGACGAGTCATTTGTTCCCTGATCAAATCTCCCGAAGCCTTTGCCCCCTGATTTCAAAATCGATAGTAAAGATTTATGATGAGGGTAGAATTGAGGTGAAAGGAACGGCCTCTCGCTCTTTAGGTTTTTGGGATGTGATTTTGAGTGGAGCTTGAAATTTTCAAAATGTAACCTTAAAAAAATCCTTTAATTTTTGTTCAAGTTTCAAAAAGTTGTAGGGAAATGATTAAGATGTCAATTGTGGGATTTTTGACCCATTTTTTTGGCTATTAATTTGATATGCAAAGGGATATTTTGTTGATGACTACTGCTCTAAATAAAGTCTCATCTTGCCTCAACTTTCCAAAATCCTCATCCTCAGTTTTCTCTTTCTAGTGACTAGAAAATATTTTCATGGGATAGCAGTCATTTCCCCATCTTGGGCTATGTTAGATTTCTGTGAGGAACTCTGATTTTGTACTTGTCCATATTTTGCTATTTTTAACACTTAAACTTTAGATGGTCAAATATGTATTGTTATTGGGGCAAAGGGCATTACTTTGCACAAATAAAATAAACTAGGGATGTAATAAAGTAGTGGTGTAATTTGCTAATTTGTGTCAAATTTTGACCCCTCACTTTCCAATGTTCGAGTTTATCTTAAAATAGTTTTTAGATTGAGACTCTACTCCAAATTTTGGAGTCCAAAATGACATTTTGTGTCCCAGAGACATGTCTCTGTCATCAACATGTCTCTGTCATCAACATGTCCATTTTGACCTTTATTTTTTATCCACACAACATGCTCCAAATTTTAATTCTACAAAGGACCCAAGTTGTAGTGCAGATAGACAAACAAGAGAGACTAAAACATTTGTCTCAACTTGCCTCACTTTGTATCTTTGCTCTTTTTCAACGGAGTAAAGTTCCCTTTCTCTTCTCTAATGGCTACAAATTGGCCACCCATTTCTCCACAAGACATTCACACTTGAAAAAAATGTGTGATGATTCTTCGCAGAAATTTTCTCTCATTTCGCCTTTCTAAAAATATTTGTATATGATTGGCATAGAAAGAGGATGAGGATTTTCAAAATGCACAAAAGATGAGTTACGCTCTTTTTAGGTACAATCGTTGTTTAAGATACCTTCCAAATTACAAAATCAGCAGAAGTTGATGTTATTTGGGCAAACAAGACTTTATCTGTGGAACAATTTATGAAAAAAATATTGGGTGTGCAAAAATTTATCAGCTTATGCCCTTAATCTTTTCAGATATTGATGAATTTTCCACTAATTTTCAAATCTAAAGGATTGGGTTGCATTGGGTTGATTTTTTAAACCAAAACACCTAAAAATTGTCATCCAAATACCAATTAGAGACACAGCCAAATGTCTTTTTATGCTTTGAGAAAAGTGTTGATTTCAGATACAAAATGCCAAAATTATGAAATAAGTTATATGCTCCTAAGGTCATTTATCGAGGGGAGGTGGTGTAACTTTACATCATCTTTATTGGATACAACTTTGAATCCGCCATTTGCAAATTTTGGCAAGATCAAAAGAGTCAAAGCGGAATACAAATGGCACAAACAATTAACTCGGCTCCCTTATTAAGTCTCTTAACAAAAACCTTATTTTACTCGTTCTCAGCCCTTTTCTGTAAGTTAATTGTTAATTTTAAGCCATTTCTTTGCGGACTGTTTTAAGGTGGGGAGTAGAAAGGGGGACAAGTGTTTGCCAAATCCCTAGTTTGGAGGAATGGCTGGAGTTAGTCCGGGAAATATTTGTGCACAGCGTTCTTGTTGTGAAGAGAAAGTTGGTGAAGAGCGTGGGTTTTGATGGGCCAAGGCTACAAAAGTAGAGCCCCCTCTGTCTGTCCGTCTGTCGTTGGTTCAGCGACAGAATTGGGGTGGTTCTTGCGGCCTGTTTTATGTCCCTCAAAGGTAGGGATTGGGGGGTGGGGCTCATCGTCACAGAGACATGCTCGCTTGACGAAAGTCGACATTTTTCTAGGGCGACATGTAACTTTATTACGTTTGGCAGCCACGTGTCCTGGAGAAAGGAAGAGAAAGCCTTGAGCTGTAGCCATTGGCTATTGGGCCTGACGTCTGCCGGGGGCCAAGCAAGCGGACGGTAGCTGTACTTTGACCTATGACCCCAAAGCTTATGACCTCAAGGTCAAAGATGTTATTTGGAAAGCCAAGTTGGCCCAAGTTGCTTTGATGCTACAGCCAACCCACACAAGTTTCTGATGGCAACGTCAGGCTTTTGGGGCTATGCAAGCTTGGGGTTGAAATGTTGACCCTTGACCTTTTAGGTCAAGGGTCAAAGGTTAAATTTCAGGTCGAGGATCAAAGTTGAGTGTGCCATGATTGGCCCCAAAATAACCTATAAGCGAATGGAAGCTTCTCTTTAGGCAATAACTTATATTTGCAGACATTTCGCTCTCGGCAAGACAAGAGATTGGATCTGATTTTGCAACGGGCTATTTCAAATTTGAGGACAAAGTTTGGGAAGTTTTTGGGAAGCTATAAAGGTGAGTTTGGCTTCGGCAGAAGCTTCTAATAACGCCAAAAAAGCTGCTGATTGAAAAGACATAAAACTAATTTTTCTTTGGATTTTCAGCTAAAGATCAAAGGTCAGAGAGGACTTAAGGGACACTCAAAGGCGAAGTCGTGACTTGGTAAGTAGCAAGACTCTTTGTAACTAAATGCATGTGAGCAAATGTGAAAATTAGCCATTTTTTCACCCCTTCTTGACGTCATAATTAGCTTTCGAATAAGACGCCATTTGTAAATGGCATGTTTCGTCATAAGGACATGTCCCTATTACGGATATAGTGGGCGATGATGTCCATTTCTAATAGTGAGCTCCCTTTCGGCATAAAACATGAAACAGAAGGTTTTGAATGTATTTTTTGAATGGTGAAAAGAAGCTCTTTCACTTTTGGCCCTTAGGGTTGGCACAATTTGACCCCTTGACCTGAAACTTAGTAGCCGACCCCATGACCATGTCCTTTGATAGTCCATGTTAAAAGATGGGTCATCTGCGTCATGTCCTTTAAGGTCAAAGGTCAATCTCTTTCATGGCTGCTTCACCTCCATAACTTTCGACGGCATTGGCTTTTATGTTATACTTTCGGACACTGGCACATACTTAATGGCTTGGCGGATGCTTATTTCAAACTCGGGCGCTGTGGCGCGGCCGCTTTATAGTCAGTGGATACATTAAGGCTTAAAAACAATATAGGGTAATATTGGCAAGGTTTTAAAAAATATATTCAACGGCATCAAATTCAAATGCCTAGCAATGAGCTAAATCGGTCAAAAACCGTCATAACATCCCAAAAACTCAAATCCAGAGAAACTAAATCACACCATTTGAGTTTTTAACCAAGCCGCATCTAATTTTACTCAACATTTTTTCCAGGAACTACTCAAGATGATCAAGTGCGAGTACTGCATCCCAAAACTGGCGGAGCTCTCCAAGATCAGCGAAACTCAAGAGCCACCGAAAGATAAGGAGATAAACTTGGATCGGCCACGGCCCTTCGAATGCTGGTTCTGCGACATTCAAGTCAGTCGCGCACTAACGTTGTTGCGACACGTGCAAATATGTCATGCGCACGTCAATGAGGCGCTTTGCGGCAGCTGGCAAGAGGAAAAGCGCATTCGCAAATACAACTACAATCTCATTGCGAATTTGGACTTTACAAAGTTCATGATTCCTCCAAAATGCAAACCTTAGATTGAGTAAAGACACTCTTAAAAATCTGCGGGGGCGGGTCATAAATGATGTCACGAGGGGGGCTCCATCTAACAATGCTATCGGTTCTATCTCGTAATGTTAATTGAAGAGTCGTGAACTCATTTATGATCCGCGCCTTAGCGGCTTGAGTCCAAATGTGAGCCGAAGGGATCACAATTGGGCTTAAAACGCTACAGATTTTTAAGAGTGTCTGAAAACATTGATGTGTGCAATATTGGGCTAGGATGCATTCATTGAGACACTTTCCTCGTAATTTTCTTAATTTAGATTAAAAATTCAGATTTTTTTTTGACATTTTATAGTTTGAAAATGAGATTTTAGTTATTTCTGCTTTATTATTAAAGTCGCTAGTTTAGGTTTCATATCATTCGCATTTTGGGTTTGGTAGTGACAACTTGTAATTTTTTTTTATTAAGTGAACATGAACATGAACATGCCAAAACATGAATTAGCTCAATTTGTTTTTCATATAGAATGTATTCTAGCCCAACGGTTGCGAAAAAATAGAGATTGCAAATTGCAAACTGTAACCCTTGACCTTAGATGAGCTATTGAGTAAACGCACAAATTTGTCAAAAGGCGCATTTTAATGAATTTCTTATGTTAAGGGGCTGTCCATAAGCAAGTTAGAGGGGGGCTTGGGGAGGGGGGGGGGTAAAGAGGAATGGGGACTTACCTGTATGAGATAACACAAGGGATGGGAAATTTTGAGATTTTTAAAAAATGGTCAGCTCCTAATTTTAATTGGCTTGCTCTTAAGCTTTAAGCTTAGTAAAAAAATGTGGGCTGGGGATTAAGCTTAGGATAATGGAGGAGGGAAAAAATTAAGTTAGGTTAAGATCTTAAGCGAAATTTAAAATTTGAAATTCCCGCGGCAATTTTAAGGTGGCAGTAGCTCCAGCCTCACAAATGACAAATGAAAATGGGATTAAATGATGTGGCCAAATTGTAATGAAAGACTGCTTTTCTTAGCAACGAATTTAGACATTGACATTGTTACCTATACATCGAATATGTACTTGTTATTAACTTGGAATTGTTAGGTGTTGGTTATATACTATAGTAATTATTTGTTAGTGGCTAGTAATTAATGGTCATAGTAACTAGTTTTGTTTGTTAGTAAGTATTTTTTTGTTACGAGCTATATTAATTATTTGTTAGTAACTATATTTTGTTGGTAACCATAGTAACTATTGGTTGTAATGAAATCTTTGACCTGACCTTAGACCTGACCGAAATATTGAACTTAAAGATATCTAAAAGCATGTTGTGATTGTAAAGAATGAGAGGAATAAATTTTATGCTTCTAACTTCATCAAAAAATCAAAATGTGT
The DNA here is from genome assembly GCA_034698145.1 of Proisotoma minuta. Lineage (NCBI taxonomy): Eukaryota > Metazoa > Arthropoda > Collembola > Entomobryomorpha > Isotomidae > Proisotoma > Proisotoma minuta. Next base: position 12,527 of record JAQIXN010001987.1, read on the forward strand.
CATTTATTTCGCGGCATAACTTCCAAACTATTTGACCTCTTGACCTCAAACTTGGACTGGGCCCTTATGACATCTTAACCCATGTTAATCTCAAAAATGGGCCCTTTAAGTCAACAACTTCAAGGTTAAGGGTCAAAATCAATCCCTTGCCACAGTTTCCCTGGATGAATGTCAAGCGACTTGACCCCGTGACCCCAAATTCCACGTGAAGGTAATATGCTGAAGGTCAAAGGTCAACACTTGTTAATTTCTCATTTGATTTATTTATTAAACATTTTAATTAGAAATGCATTTTAATAATTCTCTCATAAATTCTTTGACTAGATCTTTCAACATTCATCACAGATTCTGCTGTTGCTTTGCGTTGCCATGGAAACTAAAACTAGTAGAAAAATTATAATTTGGGGCTAACAAAATTCAGTCTGTTGCGGGGGGGAAATACTTTGAAATTGGGTACATTTAGGGTAATTATGAGCATTGTGTAAAGGTTGTGATCATGTTTCCCATTTTTTGAGTTACTGTGCGACATCGTTCTCCTTCGGCGTGGGCGTGACCTCCGAAACGGGCGAAAGAAGCGTGGGCGTGGGCTTGACCTTGTCCATGTCCTTGACCGCCGGCGGCGTGACCAAAATGTGTTCCGAAATATGATTCCCCGTCACCGAAACTTTCGTCATCCTAAAAGAAAAGGTTTTGAGTTAATTTGGATTTAAAATTTTGAGCATTTCAAGAATTTTTGGGCATTTAAAATTTAAATTTGGGAATTTGAGGGCATCGTTATAAAAATCTACAGTGAAATTTCGATATTTTTGAGAAGCTAAATGAATTTTAGAGGATTTTTGAACAATTTTGGACAAAATCAGGCATTTAAAGACACTTTTTAAGAAAATTCGGTCGTGTAAAACATTTTTTAAAAAGTTTCCAAAAATTTTGGGCATTTAAAAACATTTTAAGGTAGAAGTAGTGAGATTTTGGGCAGTTTTGGGCATTTTGAGCTTACATCATTGAAGAAATCTTCGAATGTAAAGAATCCTTTTCCGCCGCCGTGACCCTGTTGACCTCGTTGACCCCTTTGAGCCCCACCCCCACCGAAGAATTGGAATTGATCGTTCCCAAATCCAGGAAAGTCAAAGGTTTTGAACATGTCGTCGAAATTAAAGTTGAATCCGCCGCCGCCGCCGGAATTTGCTGCGTCGTGGCCAAATTGATCATATTTCTTCCGTTTGTCGCTATCACTGAGCACTTCGTAGGCTGAAATTTTAATTAATCATTAGTTAATTGGGTGATTAATAATTATCTTAAAATATGTTATAAATTAATATAAAAAGTCCCAAAATTGCTCTAAAACTCATTTAGGCTAAATTTTAAAACTATTTAAAACTACTCAAAAACGTTGTAAATTATCAAAAATCACACAAAAACTATTTAAAACATTCCAATATTACTCAAAAACGTTGTAAATTATCAAAATTCACTCAAAAACTATTTAAAACGCTCCAAAATTACTCAAAAACGTTGCAAATTATTAAAAAGCATTCAAAAACTATTTAAA
>JAQIXN010001988.1:0-14073 GCA_034698145.1 Proisotoma minuta
CAGATTTAACAAATATTTTGCTTATGCAATCTTTACTAACATTTTAAACATTTTTGATCAAGTATCAGTTGAAAATCAAAAAAAAATAATTTTTCCAGTCAATGTAATTTGTGTTGAGAAAATGCTAAATGTTTAAATATTTAACATCTGTCGCAAAACTTATTCACACATTGTATTTGTTTAATTTAAATGATGAAAGCGAGATTTCGATAATTGCTTGCATAAATTGCATTTCTTTGTTAGATCGTTTAAATTACATAAAATTTATATTAAGCATCAAATCAAAAGCGAGACTCGTTACTTCCTTTCATTAATTTTATATCCCATGTTGTGTGTAAAACAATTCAAACGCATGTATGGCTTGTGGGAATCATTATTTCACGATTATAATTCTACATTGTTAAAAGGATGTGAATCAACAATGAAGTTGATAATTCTCACTGATAAACTGTTATCGCAGCGGTTTCTAAAAGAACATCCCCTTCACTTTAAAATATGTCAAATGTGTGTAAATTACCACATTGTGTAATTGCTTGCATGCATATGTGTTTTTAAACCAAACAAAAAATGTTCATTTATCCGTAAAAATGTCATCTAATGATAACTTTAATTACAGGTAGAAACTATGAGCGGAGAAATTTTGCAGTTGGTCCGTTTAAGAAGCTCAGGGTTGGTCAGCAGCGAGTACATTGGAAGTTGGTCCAAATGTTCAAATGAGTGGTCACAACTTTCTCCCACTGACCAACAACTTTTTCAACTTAAGCAACTTGCTCAAGGAGAATTCTGGTGAGTTTACTGTTTCGGAAATACATGCGCAATTTCATTGTTCTTTTGCATTGATTTAAACCATCCATGCAAAATTATAAACTCTTTAAAAGTATTTAGCTGTAGGCATTTCCCTTTTGCTTAATAAATTTTACAAAGATTTCAAGTTCCCGTGAGAATGTTTTTTATTATGATGGTGGCCACAAATAATGTGAATTTCTATTCCCTATGTTGTATGTGGTGTGGTAGGTCTTGTCATTTGATTTGGGTGTTGGTGAATGTGGTTAAACACTTGATGTTTTCTGATTGAAAGACAATTTGTTCGGATGTAGAAATGGTGAAGGTTTTGAGAATGAAATTCTTTTATCCACTTCAATGGGGTTTAATATCTATGCACGACTTGATTTCTGCGGCAGCTGCGGTTTGTTAGTTGCGTCCCTTTTTAAAACGTTTGAATTGCGGTGTTGAGAAACACAAAATTTTGCAAATAATTGTTGAATGTGTATAAAGTAAAGTTTCTTTCTCATATTCCCAGTTACACAAAACCTTGAATTCTCTTTAGTTTCTGTAAAAAAAAAAACAATGTAACGCTTTCAATTGTTGTAATTTGTGGCATGCTTTAGGGTTTCATGCCCTTTAATAAAACTTTCTTTGCCCGTGTTCGCAGGATGCCTTACGGAGATTTTTTAAAGACGTTTTCCCACATGGAAATTGTTCATTTAGATCATGAGACAAGTAAAGATGAACTCACTCTTCGGAATAAAAAACCTTGGAATGTCAAACAATTTCAAGGGGCCTGGATGAGAGGTATAAATAATTGAGTGGATTTGTAATTTACATTACTCACATCTTTATGAAATTCAACAATCAATTTCAGGTGTAACAGCAGGAGGGTGTAGAAATAACACTGGTAAAATATACATAAATAAGTCATGAATGGTGATGCCTCTTTTATGAAATGTTTTCAAATGCCTTGATTTTTTTATACGTTCAGATACATTTCATATAAATCCGCAACTTCATCTTGTGCTGACCGATTTGGAAGAAGTTGTCCTCTCCCTCAATCAACATGCGATAATGGACCCCAAGGTTTTATAATATAAAATATATAAATAAAATACGTCTCTTTACTAATCCTTTAAATGCGTTGATTTAAATCCCGTTACATGTTACTCAACATTTGTTACATTCCATCATTATTATAAATCTAAAACTCGCAGGTGTCCATTTCAACGCACATTTATTTCCCAACATGATGTTAATTAAAGCAAAAAAATATAACCAACTGTCGGAGAAATTGAGTAATTTAGTTTATAAATGGACGTTTGAAAGAGAGAAAAAATGAGACTGTCAACTGTTGATCAAACTTGATTAGATGATGATTATATTTATAATATAGGTAATTGGCTTCAGTGTGTACCCTCTTCCAAAATCAGGCTCGGACTCTATTGGAAAAGCATATTTCAAAAAGAACAAAAGCCTGATCAATTCTCAGTATACGAATAGCAGACAGGCAAGTGAATAAAATTACCCGAGTTCGATTTGATTTGTTGCTATTATTTATATTTTTACAGGTAAGTCAAAGATGTCAACTCGAAGGAGGCAGTTATCTTACAATGGCTACAACGTTTGAACCTGCTCAAGAAACGTCTTTTACCTTCAGAGTGTACTCAGCAAACGCAATTAAACTAAGGTAAATGTTACCTTGAAAATTTTAAATATATCTTCAAATTATTAAACCAACTCCTTTTGTTTTAAGATTAATTGATACTCCGCCTTGTCTTAAAAAGTCAGCCATACTTAAGGTAACAACTTTTTTAAAAGTCATATATGTACAATATAAGTGGCTGAAGTTATATATTATTTTGTTTGTTTTAGTCTTCCTCGTGCCAAGAAACAAAAAATTTCCAGCAATATGAAGCAGTTTTCATGCAATTAGCTGATGAGCATAGGACAATTAGTGCATTTGATTTGCAAGAATTGCTTGAAGCGTGTCTTCCGAATGGTAATTTATTGCAACATTCAAAGTAATTATTACTAAACAAGTCTTTTAAATAAAACCTTAATTTTTATAGATTACATAAAAAGTTGTGCCACTCTCGAAGTTTGCCGTCAAGTGGTGATTGCAATGGACGTGAGTCGTTATAAATTAATGTAGGTTCCTAAAATTAAAAATGTAATGTTTTTGTTTGCTTTTTTTTTCAGAAAAATGGGCTTGGTCGCTTAAAATTTAGCCAGTTTAAAGAATTAATGTATAGTCTGAAATTTTGGCAAAATGCATTCAAAAACCATACAAAAGAAAAGAATGGAGTATTAAAAGGGGAACGCTTGAGATGCGCTTTGGCTGATGTAGGATTTCAATTGAACAATGAAATTCTTTCCGTGCTTGTCCTTCGATTCATGAGGAAAGATGGAACTCTACGATTCGGTGACTTTGTTGGGTCTATTTTACACTTGACTGTCGCGTTTGGTATATTATTAAAAAATATGCAATTGTATTGTTAAATTGAAAGATTTTTTTTAAATTACAGCAAATTATGACAAGAAAGATCCACTTTTACATGGCACAATTAAATTGGGAATTGCTGAAGTAAGCCCCAAAATAAATAAAATAATATTGAGCTATCTAATAGATTTTTTCTGCGTTTTCAGTGGATGAAATTATCTCTAATGTGCTGAAAATTTATCCGTCTTCTTTTATTTTAGATTTTTTTTAGTTTTTTCTTCATCTGTTTGTGCTTTTCATACATGAATATAATTTTCATTTTTCACATTTTGGTACAAATAAATTTTGATTCGTTATTAAACTGGATTTTTTCTACTCATATTTTTTAAGTAATGCGAGTCGGTCTGCGAGAGTTGCGTGATGGTCATAAACTATGGTGTAAATAGGATCTGATTGTGGATAGCCCAAAAGCGTCATTTTTAGTTTTACGAGACCTTCCTGCAACTTTCTCCCAGCACCAAAAACTGTAGAAAATATATCCGCTTCTTCTTCTGTGTTTCGTTCCACAATATTTGAAAAAAGTCCTTCAGTCTACAATAAATATTTTTAAAACTAGATTTTATTATTATCTTTGAAGCAAGCTTACTCGATTAAGGAAGCGGAGTATGATGTGCTGAGCAATGAATAGACCTGGTAAAAGTGGATAAGGTTCTTCTTTAAGGTCTTCAGCAGGAAACCGAAATGCCTCATAGATAACTTTATTTTCTCGAAGCAACGTTGCCATCAAGAACGACAGTGGAGCCCAAAAAAACATGTACCAGCACAATTTCCTTTCAGTATGACCTTTCACCCTAAAATTGTACACTTACCTACCAATTAGATGACTAAAACTAATAAATTACCTACCAGTGACCCAGTTCATGTCCAAAGATACCTTCTAGCTCCCTCAGATTTAGACCCGTGTCTTCATTCTTGAGCAAATTAAATTCAAAATGAAATAAAAGTGTCGATTTTGTAATACAAGTAATCGAAAGTTGATAATGATTTAATTATTACGGGTAAGGGAATTGGGTTTCCATTTGTATCCCGATAAAAGTCTTTGATTATTGAAGAGATGAAGACTATTTTAGCATAAAAGCCAAAATACGAAGTGCAAAATGCGTTAGCAGGAGTTTCTGGGGGCACAACTTGGACATAAACATTTCTTGTTTTAAAGCCGACTTGTCTGCACATTTCGTCACACGAATCCCTGTTAGTTGTATATTAAAGTAAAGAGACACAGATAAATGGATCTTTCCCGTTTTTGGGGTACCTCAAAGGCCCAGCTTCCAGAGGTCTCACCAAATCGGTTTCTCTCAACTCAATAAAAATAGCAATGTATTGAAAAATAAACATCCCAGCCATGAACCCAACGGCCAGAATCGAATGACGAAACAAAGTGTGCATGTCGCCTTTGTGATGATCAGAGAGCTAAAATAGTTAATATAAAATAGTTACTGATATTATGTCGGTGTACTATTAATTCAGTATCATTCAGAAATACTTGGATGGTAAATGCTACAAAAAAGTTGACAAGAGTTTGATGAAATGTCATCACTAGAGTTTCTTCCATTCGTGCTTGAAACCAGTGTCGCATGGGTTGATAATTGAAACCCCAACTAGTGGCTAAATCCCTCTTGAAAAACTTTTCTGGAAACTCCAAAATAATCATTTCGAATAAGGCGAACCATACCCCTGAGAAAATAAAAAACTTATACAAAGCTGATAAAATTAGTTTTTTTTAACAAGTATGAGCCCACAATACGTATATTTCTTTTTACCAAAGGACAAACTTCGGCGAATTTCCAGGTCAATTTCTGGTGGAAAAAAGTCTAGTTCAGAGTCTGCTAGCTGTAAAGAACTCCAAAAGTATGGAATCAGGTTAGAGCAGATGGTAACCGTCCAAATGGAAGCCATAAATAGTTCGATTTTCATGTCTTGAATTAGTTGTTGATGCATTTTTATTCCACAAGTAAAAAAATGTCGGTCGGTGTACTGGGGAAAGCTTCGAAGTTCGGGGGGTTTTGATTTTTGGCTTCTAATAAACAATATCTGTGAAAATTGTCAAGTCTTGGTCAACAAATCGTGAACAAAGTTAACTCAGCAATGAACCTGTCTCAAGATGATCAAGCATGCTCCCAGAGCTTCCAACCAAATCCAAACCAGAGATGCATTTCTAATGTTATCCGCAGTTATGTATTCCTCCAGTTTTATCATATTGAAGCGACAGTTATTAAGTTAATTTAAGTGAAAATTGAGTGAAAAATGACAATTTGACCAAAACGCATTTTTCAAAGTTTCCACGGGCGTCCTTTTGAGGGCATAATATAAAGAGCTACTACTGTGAAAATAGCAACAATGGACGCTAACGAAGTAAACAATTAGTCTATACTTTGAATAGCATAATTTATTAGGGCAAATTTAGATAGTGTACTACAAAAATCAAAATAGTATGACTATTCATGATGAGGTCGTCCCCTGTCTTGGTTCTGTACTAGAGTTGTCTTGAATATGAGACAAGGCAGCAAGGGTTTTGCTTTCGTTCTCGGATAGCTTTCCAGTATGGGTTACTTTAGTTGGATCTGATGATCGTAGAAAATGGGTAATGTTGAAAAATTGGGCACTAATTAGGTGAAGGAATTGAGCTTGTTTCTTTTCGTCAAAGTAACAACAAAGAAGTCGTTTGCTAACATAATCTCCAATGGTTGACAAAGTTCCAACCATTTTACTAGGCGTTTGCTCAGTTTTGTTCATTACAAATGCAAGTTTTTTCTTTTCATACATTTTGAGTCTTGAAGCTGGAACAATTTGGGTTTGAAATGAAAATCCGACTTGCGTAGAGTAAAAAGATTCCATTAGACCTTGAAGCTTTTCAAATTCTTGCTCCATTTCGACTTCATTGCGACAGGCGACAAATGCTTGGACATTGTGACTTTGATAGCTACCTGGCCCTACAAAATTAAAAGAAAGTTTTTTTTATACTTGAAACGAAAACTTGTTCATGAATTCACTTACTACTTTTATGAGTTTCATAAGATCGTCCAATGACGAAATATCTCAGAGGAAAACAATGTGGGTTATCAATGATGGACTGAGAGAACAAGGCAAGAAATGAAGGGAAAGACGCTCCACCTGCGAGATATGTTGCGTGCTCCCAGCCTTTTTTGACGTTCGGCTAAATAATAATCAAATAATATTTTTTTATGATGTATGAATCAGTAAAAAGAAATAATCATATCGTTATTATATCATACCTCTCTAACCCTCAAAAATTGCCTATGATCAATGCCCGCTCCTTGAAGAATTATACGCTTAACATATTCTGCATTTCCTGTTTCTTCAAAACCACCTTTTAACAAAAAAACCTGTGCTTTCTCTCTAAGTTGCACATCTAACCAGGCACTTTGACCTATCGGAAATTCAGCCAACAGTCCAGGCCCTACTGGTGATTCTACAGCAGTGTATTCTGGAAATTCCCATTTTTTAACTCCTTCGGGCACGGAAATCTCGCTCAAAAGAACAGCTTCTTCTGTCGGAGTCTTGGGGTCAAGGACATTTGGGAGGGATAAAATATAGTCCACCAATTCATCATTTATTTGATTGAATTTGGATTCAGCTTCACGCAATTTTTCTCGGAGAGTTCTACCATTTTCTTTAAGAATTTTAATTTCTTCAATTTTTACATCCTTATCCTTTTCTGAACGAACGAGTTCTTGGACCTTGTTTGTATTTTCGTCTCTTTCCGCTTGAGTTTTATCTCTGGCTTGTTTTGCTTCAAGTGCTTTGGCATACAGCTCATTTAAGGTGGCAACATTTTTCCGGTCAAGTTTCCGTTTTGTTATAGAGTTTTGAAATGAAGTTTTATTGTTGAGAATATTTTCAATGTCTAATACTGGCTGAACTTGGCCGGCGTTAGTTTCGGTGAGGCGATAAAGTGATTTTGTACTGTAGCTCTTAGACTCAGACTGTCTTAATGTGGAACGGTCCAATATATTAATATCACGACTTCCCATACATTTCCAACATCTACATCTCAGCTCGTGAGGACCTCTTGAAAATTTTAAATCTGCCAAAGCTAAAGCTGTCGTGGAAAACCCTCTTTGCTGAATACTTTTATGAAAGTTGATGTCGTGCTTGAAATCTTGATTAGAGTTTAGAAAGGATGACGCCAAATGTCGACAAGAGAGTTCGGGTTTCACAAGAAGAGAAGGACTGCCCGATAGACGAGAGAGAAGTTTAAGAAACGCCATTTTTTATTCTAATAAATATAAAAATGTTTTATTTTTTTTCCTAATATTTTTCACATATTTTTCTTCCCTTACCGAATTCTACAGTAATTGTTGTATAATGGAATTGGAAAGATATGAAAAATTGATAGTTATTCTGCCACTTTGACTTCTTCTGCGTCCATAAACTCTGTACGTTGTCGTTTTGGGGCTGGTGGAGCGTAGGTCCCTAATCCCCCGGCCTTTTCTGACTCTTCAATAGAATAGGGAACTTCTTCAGTGTCCTTTACCCGCTTCTTGTGGACCTTTCCCCTCTTGTGCTCCCCAAGGGCCTGCTCGCTTATAAAGTGCTTCCTACAAATTGTACAAAAACACGTAAAATTAGAGAATTGTCAAGTATCCCCAATTTTATTATTGTGTAATGTCTTCTAAAAAGGGTTCGGGATTTTATTATCATGGTTACTGAAAAAGGAAGAAGATGGTTTGCACAATTTCAACAGAAACAAAAATCAGAGAAAGAAGCCAAACTAATATTCCCAACTTACGCGCAGTGCACACAGTAAAATTGTCCCGCACCAGGTAGGTCAAGGTCAATTTGTTTTTTGTCGAAAGTTTTGGGGTCGTCAAGATCTTGGACGATCAAGTCAATGTCCCTCCTCCGTCTTTTTGTCCGGTATTTCTTCTTCTCTGTGGTTATCCCCTGATGAATTTTCCTCCTCCGCGTAGGCCCCGGCATTTCAAACAAACCTTCCCACAAACATAAATCACAGGAAGTTCAGGAAAATAGCCACGTGAGAAAATGTGAGCAATTCAAATCCCAATTATTCCCAATTTGTTGTCCAACAAGCTCCATTTTCTATGGGCCACTCGTCTCTCTTTGTCTCCTTCACTTTCTGTAAACAAAACAAATCGCTTTCCCTCCCGAAAAGCTTGTTTGTTTTTCCTACTATTTTAATTCTCTGTAATTTGCAGTAATTTTAATTATCTTAATTACCTACTACTTTATTTAAACTCTGAAATAAGGAGGCCAAAGAGAAAGTGACCTGGATGTCGAAATAAATCGCGGATGCCGACGTGGGTAATTTTTAATTGGTAAAAAGGGTGTTGTGTATCATAATAATCATATTCAATATTAATTGTTAATCATAATATGGAATTTATCTTTATAATTTTTGTAATCTAATCTTTAGACACGTTAACTAAGAATCTATTTATGTAAATGATGACTAAAGGGCAGAGGTCTTTCTTTGATAAAGAATCTAAACTAGATTCGTTAACTCTTTTTATTATTCATAAAGATTACTTTGTTTGTTTCAAATTAGTGTAAGATATAGCTTCTGGTTTTATTTTAATCAGTCTCATTCTGCTTTTTCATTTCAGTTTTCAATAATATTGAAGGGAGAACGAAGCTCCTCCAGATTATAATAAAGAAGTGACCTTTAGTGAACGCAATAATTATGGACGCCAATATTTTTGGAAATGTTGAAAATATTACGGAATCGCCTTCGTCTGACTATTCATTAAAATCTAGTTCTTCGGCTTACAACACCCCCAAAAAACCGAGATATGCAGATCGCTTCATTCCCTCAAGGGCAGGGAATCGCTGGCATCTGACACCTGGACCACTGATCACAAGTACCCCAAATCCCCCTAAAAAGGTATGCAACATAATTATTTTTAGAAGCGTTAATTAGGTTTATAAATTTATCTTGAATCATTTTTTTTACAGAATGATTCAACGGGCTCAACCTCAAGTTCCCAATCTCGAAATCAAGTAAAAACTCCAGATACTAATAATAAGAGCAAAGATCAATCAGACTATGCGTCTACTTACTCTTGCCTTTTGAAAAACGAACTGCTAGGATATACTGAAGCTGACTATGCTGAAATGACGCCCCAAAAAATGAAACCATGCAGAAGACTATTTCACGTAAATTTAAAAACTGGATTAAAATAAATTTGGTCAGTGATAAAAAACTAATGCTTTGTTATTTCAAATCTACAGTATGACACTGCCGATAGACCTTCGCTTGCAAATGACAATAATGACATGATGGGGAGTTTTTCAACATCTTCCCTCAGCTCAGCTTCTAGGAAGGTGTTACATTGTGCTTCAAAAAAGCAGATAAGAAGAATACCAAAAGATGCTTATAAAGTATGCATGTTGTGTGTATTTATTCATTTAATGTTTTACATACTTTGGCTCTTATAGGTTCTTGACGCTCCTGAATTGCAAGATGATTTTTACTTGAATTTACTGGATTGGTCATCACAAAACGTCATCAGTATTGGCCTAGGAAGTTGTGTTTATCTCTGGTCCGCGAGTACAACACATGTGACAAAATTATGCGACTTGGGGCCTGGAAATTACAATGTTAGCTCTGTCAAATGGAACGAAAGAGTTAGTAAAGTTATATTTTATCTTTGGGTAGCAATGTTAGTTTCATGTTGTTTGGGTTATTTATTTTTTTCAGGGAAATCTTTTAAGCGTTGGAACTAGAGCAGGACCAGTGCAAATATGGGACGTTCAAACTGAAAAACTACTCACAACTTTAAGAGGTCATACAGCTCGTGTCGGTGTTTCGGCATGGAGTGGGAATCTTATCACCAGTGGTTCGAGGGACAAGATAATTCTTCAAAATGATATAAGAACTAATCCAGCTATGCAAGAAAGAATTTTAAATGGGCATATGCACGAAGTGTGTGGGATGCAGTGGTCTCCTCAAAACCAGTATTTGGCTTCTGGGGGAAACGACAATGTGCTCAACATTTGGAACATGCATTCGCCAAAACCAATCCAAGTATTTGACAAACATGTTGCAGCCATAAAAGGTAACCTTGAATATTATGAATGATTCGTTAAAGAAAAGTATATATTTTATGAGTGCACACTTATTATTTTCAGCAATTGCTTGGTCCCCACATCATCACGGTCTCTTAGCTAGTGGGGGAGGATCAGCAGATAAAACCATCAAATTTTGGAACACACTAACAGGGCAGCTAGTCAAGTCTGTTGATACTGGCGTACAAGTCTGTAATTTGGCTTGGTCTAAATACTCGCCAGAATTTGTAAGCAGTGCAATATATTGGTTCATATCCATCCATATTTATTTTTCTGTTTAATAGGTCAGCACTCATGGCTATTCACAAAATCATGTAATTCTTTGGAAATATCCTTCACTTCAACAGCTTGCTAAGCTTAAAGGCCACTCATCCCGTGTCCTTTATTTGTCAATTTCACCCGATGGTGAAAATATTGTTACTGGTGCTGGTGACGAAACTCTCAGATTTTGGAACTTGTTTAAAAAGAAAGACACTGCACTAGAAACCAAATCAACGCTGAACCTGTATAACTGTTTACGATAACTTATCGTCGATAAGACCAATTCAATCTGAAATTTCCATTAATTTATTCAAAGAACTGACTAAAAAAGTAAGTATAAGTGACAAAAACTCTGAACATTTATTACATATGTGTATATACATTAAAATGAAGTGCAATTCACACAGACAATTCAACATCACTATATAAAAATTCAGTCGAAAATAAATTATGTGCTTAATCAATTCTAGGTCAAGTTTAGATATACAAGAAACAGTAGGGTAATTTATTTATGATATTTTAGCAAAAATATATATTGTTTAGCTCAAGTTTTATTTGTTACTTTTTTACTCATTCTACAAAAATAGATCAGATTACTAGACATTAATCTTTACAATTTGTTAACAATTTAATGTTGCGTTTAAGTAGATTATTAAAAAAATAAAGCGAGTAACAGAAAGCATTTCTATTTCTTGCATCATGTTTTTGTATTTATTAAGTGCATATGATAAACCACGCAGTCAATGTCATGTCAATTTAAATATAACTTTGTATAGTTTCATTTGAAAATAATTGCCTCTAGTACATGAGTACTACTAACTCTTTTGGACCATTGGAAGCTGGACCAAACTAAACCAAACTTTGCATTCATTTTTTGTGTCAATTTCCAGCATTCAACTTGATGCCATGTTTTATAACTTTAATTATTATACTCAGTTTTAGTTTTAATTCCGACCTGGACCTGGTTGGACTTGCCACTGCTTCGTTTTATTTAGTATATACGCCATTAATTATTGCTACAGCGAGAAAGGAAGTCGTTTGTATTTAATCATTTGCATTGCGACGTAGTTTATCTTTCCAACACAAATTTTACTGAAAATTTTAAAGATGCAAAAGTTGACAACAGTATTTTGTCTATTATGTCTGTCTACATTAAGTGTTCAGTTGAAAGCTACACCGATACTGTAAGCAGATATAATTTTAAGTTGATATTTGGTCATATCAAATCTCGATCGACTTATTTTAGGGAACATGAGACAACTAGCATCTCGACAAGCGTACACAATTTTCAAGGTGAGACAAAAAAATGATGTTTCAAACTTTAGGCTCCTGAGTAGTTTAATTACCACTTGTCATTCATTTGACAAACATTATTTACATGCAGAAAAAATTGAATAATTTGTATATTCATGCTGAGTAATGCATAGTAATAGAAATTTTATACATAACATTGCAAATATTGAATTTACATGCAATTTTGTGTGCTGGACAAAGCATCTATCAAAGTTGAGCTGAAAATTGAGCATTGTTCTCACTACACAATATGTCACAATAGTTTTAGGAAAAGCAGTGCGAATGGGTTAACTAAAAAAAATACACAAAAACTACTAAAATATTGTAAAATATTCCAACATTCCAGGCAAACTTCTCAACATTGATGTGAGATTTGTGTTTCATGAAGTAGAACTAAATGAGAATGATCAGGTATTGTCTTTTTGTCACAAATTATGAAATGATAAAGATGCATGAATTAATTTACAAAACTATCCACAATCTGCCCGCAGAGCATTTCGATACATTTGGATCTCATCGAGTCTTGGAAAGATTCTCGATTTTTATCCCATGCTGCAAACAATGGAAGTTTTAAGGTAGCATCATCAGTTTATTTATTTTTTGTTTTTTGCATCTGATATATGAGTAAAAACTTTAGACCCAAGATGAAAGTTTATGGAGTCCGGATACGTTAGTACTTAACACAAGAGAATCGGATGAAGTGAGATATTTAAGAAAAGTTGAGAATGGAACAGTTTTGAAACTTACAAAGTTGGATATTTTACTCTTCACTAATAAGAATTCTTAATTTTGTAAAATTTTAAAATGTCTTACTATGCACAGATTACACGTTGAACTCTTTTGTCCTATGGATTTCTTCTATTTTCCATTTGACAAACAGATTTGCTCATTCAAATTTGTAAATGGTGAGTGGCATTTTAATTCTTTTCGTGTTTGAATCTTGAGAAAATTATATCTAATTTTACTATTTAGGAGAATATCCCTTAAATGACACACAGTATACGCTAAATTTTGTTTCACAAAATAATGAAACGTCAGCCCGTGATATTATTCAATTTGAAGCACCAAAACATGCAGGATTTTACCATTTAGCAGCATACAAGATTGACTTGACTAATTATCAAAATGATTTTGGTAATTTTCAACCTATAAATGGTTAATATGCAATAAGGTAAATGTTTAATATTTCACAGGAAACTTTAACCAATCTTGTATCGAATTAAAGTTAATGTTTTCTCGAGAGAGCGAAAGGAGTTTCCCAGTTTTTTATTTCCCAGTTATCGCTCTGCTTATGATTTCCATTAAATCAATGTACCTTAAGTCAACCCTTCATTCCATTTACATTTCATTGGCTTCGGTAAGAAAGTACTCAATATATGTGTATGAAATTATCATATTTTTTACAAAGTTGAATATTTATCAAGCTGTTGACAATGTTTGCTTGGATTATAATATGCCAATCTGAAATTCCTCATGTTGGAGCCATGAGTATGTTGGATCACTATCATTTTGTATGTGCAAATTTGGCTTTGAATGCTGTAATGAGTAAGTGAAACTTGTGAAAGTAATTTCCCGACTAATTTAAATCGTTCTGCAGTTGGAATCATTATACATCTCTTTAGACAAAGCGGAAACACATCTCAAGAAAAGCACGCATCTGATTTTAATGATGTAAAGGTAACATAAAGAAACTTGTCATTTGTGTACTTGTCATAAGTTTGAATATAATGCTTCCTTAAAGTTAGAGTTAAATGCTATCAATAGTAACAAGAACGGGAGCACGTCCAAGATAATTGATTCTGACAATTGTAAGGATTCAGGCGACTCTGGAAATGATGAAGCCCACATACTCAAAAAGGGAAAGTTCAAGCAATTTGTCTATTTGTAAGAACTCGAAAATAATCAAATATAAAATAGTTAATTTTGCATTTGAATCGTCCGGATGTAAAACTACCTTCGTGATTAAAATTCAACGTAGTTACATAGTTTCAAAATTTAAAATTTGTTTTTCTTAGGTGAGACAAAGGTACCATGGTGACGATCATGGTTACCAGCGAAGCCTAAGTATGCGTTTAGACCCCCCCATAAAAAACGTCAAACGACTTTGAGCCAAAACTATTCGTCGTAGAGAAAAAAAGTTGAAACAAAAAGAAGGGAGCATTTTGATGGCCAGTGCCATTTCAATTCAAATCTTAAAAAAG
>JAQIXN010001989.1:0-14072 GCA_034698145.1 Proisotoma minuta
AAAAAATAAATATTGCTACGCCCGTCTAAATCGCTTATAGTATCTGATAAAATCAAACCCGGTCAAAATCGGTCAACAATGAGGGATTCTATAGACCGAGATCCCCGCAGACTCATCAACCGTATTAGAGTAGATATTGTTCCTCTTTCATAATCATTTTTGCAAGCTAAAATTTGGCAACGTTTTTTCTCTCAAAAATGTAATTTGAATAGATGTAAAGAATAGTATCCAGAATTTACTTTTAAAAATTTGGACATTTGCGAATTATTAATTACTGTCTTGTACATTAAATGAAGTCGTCGTTGTTGAATTTATTTAATTGAAAAGACTTTCAATCAATTGCATTGCACTTTGACAAAAATGGGCAATAAATCTCACTTCTTATATTCAATAGCTGACTCATTCCTCATTGACAGTGTCAATTTGACACGACGAATAAATGCTTTCATCGGAATGCACCACACAAAGTTGAACGTATGCACTTAAAGTTAGTTACTACTGCTATTACTGATAGAAGAAACACAATTGATTTCCTATCGTCTCATCATACGACATGAGAGAGAATAAAGTCAAGACTGGGAGAGAGGGTCAAGATTGGTTCAGTAGGTCACCAGTGTGTACTGTGGAATTACAATGAATCAAAACTGTGACCAGAGATTATCACTACACAACAATAATAATAGATTTCTTTACCAATGTAATTTGAATATGTTAAGTTGTAGGTGTGGAGATTCGGCCATTCAATCCGTGATCGTATGTGTTGTATGCATGAGTAAATTTGGTGACCGTAATAAACTGAAAAAACGTTTCATGCTCACACACAACTATTTAAGTTCACAAAACTTGAACAATGTAAATGGAAGTGAGGATTGTCAAGTGCATCAATTTGTATAGAAATGATTTCCATGTATGAATTTTGCATGCAGTAAATAAATAACACGAAAAGCATCTCCACCCAGTTATTGTTTCTATGTTTGGATGAAATGGATATTATTCAGCCAGTTGCTTTGCTCTGTCTCGGATTAAAGAGATGCAAAAACATTACTCGCCCTTTCAAGTCACGTCGGGTCACTGGATTAATTAACTGACATTTAATTAAATCCCATCAGTATCATATAATTTGTTTAGTACGTGTCTTTTTTTAGACGAAACATGTTTATTTGTAGCTTTCTAAATTTGCGTCCGTTTTGTCGGGGTTTTCCATATTTACAATAACTCTGGCAGGGCTAAAAATATTTGTTGAGTTACAAAAAGCTGGGTTATTGGTAGTTTAAAAATGCCATCAAGAGCTTTAGTCTTTGGTATGCTGAGGCTTCCATTGTTTACTTTTACCTGGTCCACTCCACTCTCCCACATCTGTCAGTTATTAATTGATATCTCTTTTAGCCTTTGCATACATATACACCCATAGGCACTTCACAGAAGATGCCAACGCTAACCATTTAGTTCGGCAAACTTAACAAATTATCAAGAATTATTTTGTGTGCCCATGAGTATAAAAACCGAAAGAAATTGCATTGTTTTCACTATATAGCCACAAATTACTGTGCATCAGAAAGATTTCTAATTTAAATCTTGAAGATGTCGCTTATTAACTTTAACCTCTCGGAATAATAATGGCTTTGATGTCATGTCTCTTGCTGTAATTGTTTGCTAATTATTTCCAAAGGGGAGACTGAATTCTAGGTCAGAGGAGTCTGTGTGTGGTTCCTCTAATAACATTCCTCAGACTGCAATTACATTAGCTTATCTCGGCATTCATTGTCACCTCTGCGATTATTGATTACGCTGCGGGCTATTGGTAACAATCAACAATGTGTCGGCGGATGGTGTTAATTTAATAATTATTATCATCATCGCTTAAAATAATTTCTCGATTGATTGAAGTTGAATACTTTCTTCCGCTATTCATTTGAAGACGAATGATTTTTTGATCTCGATACCAGATCCGCCTGCCTCACATATTTTTATATGCAGCTTTATACTATATACCCAATGCACTAATGTGATCGAGAAAGTGTCCTTTGACTGAGTAACGTGATAGATGAGATTTCCTATTTCAATGTATATTTTTTCATCAATCAAAATTTATCCCAGTCTCTCGACAAACAATGTTTAACTAATTCATCAAAGAGCAAATTAAATCAAAGCTAAGGCAACAGAAAAATCCACTACAGTTGAAATGAGTTTGATTTTTTTTTTTATTTCTTGTCAATGGAGGACACGGATCTTTCCTTTGATGTATAATTAATTGCAATGATGCTGCTTTTATATTCCTTCGCGATTGTTTGTTATATATGTCCCTATCTCTGCTTAATTCTCAAGTGTTTATTTCAAGACGGCATTTCTGCCAGGAAACAATAAATATAAGCAAATAAAGTTCAGCTATTTTTTCTTGGAAAAAATCTACTTGCATTTTTCTATTGAAAGCTGAGATGCTTGGAATTGAATAAGAGATCAAGGATTCTTCAAGTTCACGTGCAAGTTTATTATATTTGCATAGTAAAAAAAGTTTTATGAAATTTCAACTGATGAAAATTCCAGGCTGTTTAATAAGTATTTTGATGGAGAAATATTTTACTACAAAACAAAAACAGGCAGAAATGATGTTTCTCTGAAAATGTAGTTTACATGGATTGTATTGAAACCTAATAATTTTGATATGATGCCGATAAGATTTTTCTTGTAAAAGATTCCATGCAATAAATTGAATTCTTTTGCTACTTGCAGAAACGAAGACGAGAAGAAGAAGGAGGAATTTCCAGCAGCTGCCTTTCTCCAAAGGGACAAGTGAAAGCCCAGAATTTTAAATCCAAAAGAATGCCACTGAATAAATTATGGATATTTTCCTCTATATGTGTATTAATATTGTGCCATAGCCTGACTCCTGGGCATTGTTTCTTTTTCCCCAAATCTCTATTTCGAAGACTGGCCCCACAACAGGAAAATGTTGCCCCGTCCAGAGAATCTCAGGCTGCCTCAAATCAACAACTCCAAACGGCAATGAGACTCTTTCGGCCGTATCAAAATGAAGGTCCTTCACAACCAAACCCAAATTTCCACGTGCCCAAAGCATTATGCGTTGCTTGTGAACGATTTCCGTGGATGCCAGTAGCTAGACCGGAAAATGGAGGAAATGTTGGAAATGGGCAACAACAAACTGGAGGACAGAATAATGCAAATGTAGAATCAACAAAGACTATTGTAATCAGTGCACTTGGAGAAGCAAAAGAACCATTCCCACCTGCAAACCGAAAACCATTTGCAATTCAGTTTGATTCTCAGAATTCTAAAAATAATGTTGGACCTCAGCCTCAGTACAAGGAACAAGTAACGGTAGATGAGAACAAAAATAAAGATCCGGCAACAAGACCAATCACATTTCAAATTTATGATCCACCAAGACAGCCAACGATTTTGAAACCTGTTGGAAACCAACAACAGCAACAACCTCAGCAAGGATATCCAAATGAGCCTGCCCCTTTTATGCAACCCCCACCAAATCAAGGCTACCAAATGCGTCCCGTTTCTCATCAGCAAATGATTTTCCAGCCCCAACTCATTTACGGGCGTCCAACAATACTTCAACCCGTTGGACAAAGCCATGGGATGGTCCCCCCACCCCCATTTCCCCCTCAACAACAACAACAACAACAACTTCAGCAATCTGGGTACAACTTTCCACCAAGAAATAATAATAATCAACAGCAGCAAAGTCAAACACAACCTCAAAAACAACATCCACAGCAATTTGTCCAAGGAAATGTAGGTCCTCCAGTCCCACCAATTACAATCGGAACAATTGTTGCTGCTCAACAAGGTCGACCCCAACAACAACAACAACACAACATACAACAAATCAAACAACAGCAACAATATCAATCCATACAACCAGCCAAATTAGTATATCAAGAGCATTCAGAAATAAATCCACCAAACATTGCTCCTTACAAAAACGTACCTCAAATTCAATATGGAAAACCATTCCCTCCCCAACATCCTCAAAATATAAAGATGCCAATTATCTCTCGGCCTGTTGTAGCACAGATTCGTTTCCCTAATACAAATGATGGGTCTCAGGGCTACAAAATTTCTCCCCCTCCAGGAACTTATTTGCCCCCTCAGCAACCACAAGGGGTACCCCAAAAACCAATTGGAAATCATCAGTACATTATCAACTTGAGACCTCCACCCCAACAGCAGAACTTGCAATACAGACCCACGCCACTTGTCCCAAGTCCTCAGCCAATAGTTGACCAATCTCCAAGACAATACGCACAGAACCACAGTCCTCAAGCATCTCAACCCCCTCCGTCCCCTGAAGTAGGCTATGGACAACCAACTAGACAACAGCAGACACAATCTCATCAGCCATCAAACTCTGAGCCCGTAGATTACCAATCATCCGGAAGCAACATTCAAAATCAAAAGGAAAACCCATCTAATAACTTTGTTCCTTCACCAGAAAAAATTAACTTTAGTCCACCCAAGGGAGTCGTTAAGAATCCACATATTCAATCAATTGAGAATTTGAGACCTCCATTGCCAACTCCAACACAAGATTCTAACAAACCAACGGTTGCTCCATTGACTCAAGAAGGAGATTATGAAATCATCCCAGCAGTTCAAAAAGACATTACGCATCTGTTCCAAAACACTAAACCTACAGAACAGACCAAACAAGTCAACCAACAGCAACAACAACAGGTTACTGTGCCAGTTCCTGTTCCAATCCCAATCCCAGAATCTCATATTTCCAAAAACCCTGTATTTATTGTACGAAATCATGGGAATCGACAACTGCAGCCAAATGAACCTAGACCAAATGCAAATATAATTGTCCAAGGAATAACTTATCATGAGGAACAAAAAGTAAAGGGCAACAATGAAGAAGCTAATAAAGCTCAATCTCAACAAACGTCCTTTGTGGCCCCACCCACTCAACAACAGCAGCAACAGCCACAGCAAATCTCTTACAATATCCAACAAGTTTCCCAACAAACGGTGCAACAACCACAACAATATCAACAACAACATCAAAATCAATTCCGTCCATCTCAGGTTCCAGTGATGCAGCCTCAAGTTTACCTAAGACCCCAAAACAACAACAACAATCCATTGCCTGCATCTATTAGCACAGCTTTGTTTCATGCCCAACAAACCTCATATCTCACTCACCAATATCTGCAAACTCATAATGGTAACGTGAGTCCAGGTGGAAGAACCGTTTACGTCCACAGCATCCCAGTCCGTCCACAACTTCAGCAAGTATCCAACAGTTTGGTGGAAGGGGGAGGGAGCAATGATGTTGGAGGGGTCACCTTTGATGACAACTCTGAGGCACAACCACAAGAAGGGAATAATGCAGCTTTAGATCAAACGGCAGTAAATTGTCAAAACCATCAGCAATGGGTTAATAGCCAACCCCCACAACAAAGTGTCTCATCTCAAGTTGATCAAAAACCGTTCTTCATGTACTACCCTGGACCAGTAAAGCAGTCATCAATCGTTTGGATTCAACCTCCACAATCAGAAACTCAAGGGGGAGGATTATATAAGCTTCAGCCAAATGTTGTTCAATCCCCTTCAAGTGAGCAGTCAGAGTTTCAAGGTTCTCAAGATGCACAAAAAGTTGAAGATTGGCCACAAAGTGCAAGTCAAGATGAGACAGTGACGGACAACAAATCCCAGAGTCCGTCAGAAGAAGTAACTTCAAACAAAGAGGATGTACAAAGTAGTAGCGGTGAAGGAGAAAGTGAGTCATATATTCCATTTGGACAGAAACTTCCAAAACACCGAGCCACGGTGACTCCATTCGACATCATTTCTGTGGGAAGTAATAAGGACGAGTCCCAGGTTCAAAGTTTAGGTGAGCTCATTATGCATTGTTAACAAGAGATATTCCCTGCGGGGTAGTAAAACTTTAACAAGCCATAATGTTGTTATTTCAGAGGAAAGCCAAGGCAGTGCTAATTCCGAGTACAACAAGCCACAGGAACCAACATCTCTGGAACAAACTTCTTACGAAGGCTCCCAACAACTTTCCCATGAAACATACCAACAAGGCAGTGGCCAAAGTGAGCCTTCCTCACGAGACCAAGACTTTGATGGGAGATATATGAAGCCCGTGTCGACAACCATCATCCACTCGCCAGAGTCCAGTCAATATGCCACACAAATTTTCAGTCATCAGTCCTTCCGCCCTCAGAAAGTAATTGTCCACGATTTCACAAAGAGCAGCAGCAGCAGTGACTCCAGTCCTGCAGTATTTGGTGAATCTCAATACCAACAACAAGAATTGGGACAACAAAGTCAAAACGTTCAGTCATGGCAAACTTTTAATAATGACGGGCGACAAAAGGCACCCAAATCCGTTGACGAGAATCAAATAGCTGACAATGAAGAAAAACAGGGTCTGGCTTCAGTTGCTAATAATAATATAGTGCAATATCAAAATGTGGTGACAGGGGCAGTGACTACAGCCGAATGTGCCACCGCTCATACTGACCCATTGACCCTAACTTCTGCTCAAAGTGAAGCACGGCCAAAATATTTGGATAATGGAAATCAAGAAGTTACTCGCTTTCGTCTTGGTAAGAAAAGTTTGTTCCAATAATGCAATGTCAGTGAAAGTCTGGTGAATTACCCATAACAAACGCATTTGAGGTCTTTTAATTTATCTGCTGGAATTTGTACTTGGTTCATAAAACAAAATTTGTTGCTACTTTTTGTTACAAAGTCTACATGCTCTTTTACGTACGTTTCTCTTTTTTTTTGCTTTTTATCTTTGAACATAAAAATTATCCGTGAGAACTACCCACGCGTAGTTGAGTTGGCCTGTCTACTTTCCGTTTAGTTTCCTTACTGCATTACATAACCCCTGCTGCTGGTGTCAACGGTTTTAAGAGTTTTGTTCCATCTTGTCTCTATATACCTAAAGGGTAAATACAATAAATTAAATTGGAGAGACAAATAAAAACTCAGTGAAATATAGATGAAACTTAACTTTTTATGACAAGGCACAATGTAGCGGAGGACTCAATTGTTTTTTTGATACTTTATTTTTGATACTTTGGATACAGGGGCAAGATTCCCAGCAGGCCGTCCGTCTGTAACTTCCTTCAACGGTTGGACCACCGCCACCACTCCTGTAGATTATGAACAAGGATCTTTAGACAGTGTTGGCGACTCACAAAATCCAGGATCAGCCTCAATCTCAATCCCCGTTTACAGGCCTCCAAACTCAGTAAGGGAAATCCCATCTCATCTCTCTGGTTTCACAACCAACAAATGGAGTATTCCAAAAAATGCAATTGTGGATGATGTATATAATAAAAATACCGAAGTTCTTTTGGAAACGGGCGGAATTGGCCACAGCACTCCACAAGAAGACCTTGCGGTTCCCACTTCCACTTTTCCACCAACCACGGTTACTGAAGAACCATCATCATTTTTAACCACAATGTCAACCGAGAAATCATCTTCATATTCAATTTCCATTGAACAAGGTCATGGGGAACATATTCAACCCACAGCTCGAAAAGTACCCAGTGGAAGTTCCAAACAGCAAATTCGTTTCTCTCCCATGATCCCATCAGAAACAACGGAACGTCCAATTTTCATTGTCACATCAGCCACAGTCCCAACAACAACACAGGCAAGTGAGTCAAGTAGCAGTGCGGATTCCACGACCACACCTTCTCCAGACAGCACAAGCACAAAAATTGTCAAGACGGTCAGAGTTCGTCAGAGAATGAGACATGGACAGTTTGGGGCAATAAAGAACCGGTTTAATGGAACCAGGGTGCGAGTGGTTCACCGTCCAATTATCCCAGAATATGTCAAACACTTTCCAGAATTCTCTTCCCATGATGAGTTGGGGAAAGAGGAAAAGGAAGAAGTAAAAAATGCCTTGATTGAGTTACAGAAATCTGGGTCTGACCGAGCTAAGCTTTAAAGTTTTTCTCATATCTACTTGCATTTTAATTATTGTTATACTTTTTTGTAAAGTAATGTGTTGCAATTTATTTATTCTTGAGCTCCTTAATTTAAGTATGATCATATAATTTTAGTATTTTTAAGTTTGTTGTAATGGTTTCCCTCCAGTTTGCTATAAAATTCAATTCATTGCATAATTTCAAAAGTTAATAATAATTTTAGAATCCTATGTATGACATCAATAATTTTAATGATCAATATACAAAATATGAAACTTTTCTACATGATATACATTTTTTTAGAGTGCTGAATTTCTGGCAACATAAACTTAAAGCGTAGGTACATGATATAGTTCATTAATTTATAATGAAAAACTGACTGTTTTGCAATCCTGCAACATATCATATAAAATAGAGGTATTAAATGAGAATGGTAATCACAATCACAGCTTTTAATTTAATTTAACTTTATACAGCTTACAAATAACAAGTAACAATTTTATACATGCAATCATTCATATTGCAGTTGTTGTGACACAAAACTTGACAAGTAATTTTCAACTGCTTGTTCAAGTGAAAGCTTGTTACTATAATATTTGTAAATCATTTCATGTGTGCTCTTAAGTAAATAAGTGCGTGAATAAAATAAAATAAGCAATTTTTATATGGTACCCTAAAGTGTAATTTTCACCATTATCATCATTCTCTGTTATCATAAAATGCGATTAAGATCCCATACAACGCAAATTGCCCTAACCGTGAAGGGAAAGGGAGAATGAATGAATTTCTTCCGGGGAAAACTTTGTAATGGTCTTCAGAAGGTGGATGCGTAATTATCCTCTTCCACTTTCTCTCACTTTCCCCTTCGGCTACTGGGTCAAAGGTGGAGACTGCCATATTTTTACTCACACTCATAATACAACTATGCTAAAAATTTATGACCTAATTAAAAGTTTTCATATCAAAAGGTCTCTTTTGACAATGCAAGTTGTAAGACGGGAAGAACTTTCATCGAAGACAAATCCGCAAGCACAGCCTAAAATAATAATAATAATATTCATTATTATTAATAAATGTTTTAAACTTTTCATTAAGATGCAGGGCAAAATAAATATTAAAGAAGGATGCTGTGCCTTTGAAAGCTGATATGAGGAAAAGTGCGGTGAATGAGCATTAATAAAAAGGAAAATTTTGCCACAAATGGCAATTTTTCTATTCCTCTAGAAAACTTTCCCTGGAGAAAGATTGTGGATGGCTTTGGTGAGAGAGAAAAATGCGACACTTTTGTATTCCACTCCTGCCTGTCTGCAGAATGGGTGTAGGATATTAAGCTCTCGTTTACCACGTTATACTTATGTACCATAGCTACTTTTGTGCTCGTGGCGACAACACAGATATGAAATCTATGTAGCGTAAATGCGACCATTCCGGTCCCATAACGAGAGGGAAAACTTTTGGCTTGACACGAGCCATTTATCTACTGTATTGTCCGAGTGCCACACTTTGACTCACCTAATTCTCTAAAACCACACTTCACTCAACTGCATCCGTTGCATCTTTCCACAAGCCAATTCAAGAAACTGACAACGTTCACCCATTTCCTTCATTCATCTCTTATACTCTTTCACCAAAAATCAATGGATCCATTTTCCCAATAGTAACATTCTTCTTCTTCCTAGAGAAAAACAATCTTCTAAACAGATAAGCTATGCCATCAAGGTCATGTTATGCCCCTTAATGCTGAGTGATGTGCCCCAAGTAACAACAAAACAGAGAAATAGATACATACATATCATGATGCCAAAACTTTAGAGTACCTCTCTATTTCCGATTTCGCATGAGCATATGTCTATCCACCAATCATTGCTATTTTAACGCTAGAGAATACTTTCCTTCAGGAAACTATCACCGCGTCTCTTGAACACTAAGAATTTTTTATGGTTATTGCATGTTGACTGATATCTTTTCCGACATTCCATACGGAGATGATGATAGGGTGAAAGATATTGCCCCTCAACCTGAATACCATCCCACAAATTCCAATTCTCATTCTACATAATATTCCATCCTATTACGATGGCAATGACAATGGTATGATTGCATTCTCAAAAAATGAGGAAAAAGAAAGCATGAATGAAAGACAAAAAGTACATATACAAATGTCTAAGACAAATATGCCTGAATTAAATGTCATGGCATATGTAATTCTTAATTTAAAGACAACGCCTTCAATTAATATTAAGTTTAAGAACATTATTACATGGAATTTGGAAGAGAAAGGCGGCGTGCAATGCAAATGAGAAAATAACTCCAATTAATCACTTTTAATAAAAGAATAGAAAGGCAAATATTTGTTTCATGAAAATTTATAAAATGCACTCCAGTTCTGCATAAATAAGTTGCTCTTGCGTGAGTAATTTCAAGTTTCATTAACTAATGGCCAATTTCACATCACGAGATCAGAATCAGATTACATTAATCTACTAGGGCTGCTACCTTTACATTTCCATTCTATAGAATGTGGCCTACAAACAAGACGGTTAACAAACGGGAGCAAGCACACGCTAAATTGTGCAAACATATTTCACCAGAAACAGAGAGATAAGAGCCAAAAACCAATATAGAAAAAAGGTCATTGAATCTAACACAAAGCAAGTGAAAGTGTTACGAGTGTTTAGTAAATTAGCAGAAAGTGGTTCGGAAACGAAGCAAGAGAATGGAATCAAAATCTAAAATCTAAGGCAAACGTGGTGAAAGAAAAGAAGGCGGCCGTTAAAAGTTAAAAGTAAATTGCAAGTTGAGTGCATCTCAGGAAATAACGTGGCAGAAATCAGTGTTTCACTTTGACTTTCTCTTTCTCTCCCAAAAGGCTTCGTGTTAACAGAGTGGGACAAGAGTTAGTAAATGGAATAAATCATTTAGGCGTGTGTTAGTAAAACGCAAAATGAAATCAATAGAATGGATTTATTGCTTGCTGGGCGTCTGTGGCCCAAAAAACAAAAACTTACATCGACGATTTGCGGCTGTTGAGCTTTCATTAAATTTTCCTTTCGAATACTAAGCACTCCCATTGCAAACAAGGGGAATATGTGGACAGAGTCGTAGGCCAGTAAAAGATCCCACAGCTGCAGCACCTGCTCTGCTGGCAAATATCCGCTAAATCCCTTCATCAGCCATTTAAAGACCACTCGTAACCTGCAAGTTGGAATCAGTCATAAAAATGTGGAAACTTGGAGCACAAATAAGCCATGCAAGCAACTGGGTCAATGCATACAAGGTAGAATTTGTTGTCAGCATTTGCATCCAAGCTGTTTATTTTATGGGCTTACTAAACAAATCCACAAGATAGAAAATATATTCACAAGACAAATTTCCATACCAGACCGACCAAACTGTAAATAAGCCGATTGAATTCAAGGTAGCAGATAGGAGAAGAAAAATAAAAGAAAGAGAAAGTAAAACTCTTTAACTTTTTTTGTAATGGAAGCATTCATATGCAGAGCATAGAAATACTTGTTTAACTAAATAGGTGGAGAGCTCAACCAAAGTTTTTCATCAAACAAGAATATGCCCAGATTACAGGTTGAGTCTGAATTTTAAATCAGTTCCGACCTTCTCTGCAGGGAAATGTATACAAACTACTTCAAAGTTGCAATGATGAGATACCATAATTAGTTTAAAGAAGAACGTGTTGTGGAGAATCTAATATTCAATGAAAGCATGAAACTGTAACATTTCCTTTGTCTTGAAATTTTGAACAAAGAGAGACAGAGAAAGAGCACGAGCATGTCTCAAATAGACTTGCTACCTTCCATAATAATACGTCTGATTTTTTCAAGGCAGTATCATTATCATACACCCTAACTGAATGTGCATAGTTACACAACATATTTATTAGAGACAAGTAGAGTCTGATGAAAGACAGGTAATCATCTTCATTGGCAATTTCCCCTTGATTTAAGACATTTACATGAAGGCGTATCCATGCTCGGCTTCTTTTTTTCTTTTTGATGTTTTATCCTGAATCTTGAGATTCAATGGAGAAATTAAATTCCTGAGAGTTCTACTACTACAGCCTTCGTTGCTAGCAAGAATTGGCTCTATTGAAGCTAACTTTTATTTTCAAATATCTAGGTATCAAACAAGTATTTGTATTTGAAAGACGAAGAAATGTGTAGTTTGTTCCAATAAAAGTCCCTGGCCGATGGTGACATGATCTCATTGTTCAACTCTTTTTATCCCTGTCTCACTCCAATTTGTCTAAAGTGTGGAAGCTGAAATTGTTGGACTGTGAATTTGTCTTGGGCCCGATTTTTTTAGGGACCGAGAATGTTACCAAGGTCACCTTTCTTAGATATCATCACCATTTCATGCTTCATTTCCCACAGAATTTCCAAATGACAAAAGTGACCTACTCGTCAACTACCTTAAACTTTTGTTCTTTATTATAAACATCAGGAATTCGGTACTTGTTTATTTGATCACTATATATAAGAACTAATGATGTCTTGCATAACTGTGGACAGTACTTTGGAATGTTTCGTATTATTTGCATATAAATAGGT
Source organism: Proisotoma minuta (assembly GCA_034698145.1). Lineage (NCBI taxonomy): Eukaryota > Metazoa > Arthropoda > Collembola > Entomobryomorpha > Isotomidae > Proisotoma > Proisotoma minuta. The sequence continues at coordinate 12,503 of JAQIXN010001989.1, forward strand.
ATCGAAATCTTCATTTCGCATTCCAGCACGGAAAATAAATTAAAAGTCTTGATTTTAGCAGCCTTGTCTTCATTTTACATACAGTTTGTCCAAAAACTTGTCCTTCAGAATAACGATCGTTAACAAGAGCTTTATTGCTGAAAAATGTCTTTTGGTCTTGTAATAAATTATTATAATGTAGCAATTATATCAAGCTCTTTCAGAGCTATATATAAGACGACTCTTATATTCTAAATTCATAAGAGAATCTAGAAATTAGCAAAGGCAAAAGATTAATTAAAGGAGAAAAAGCTTTGCAAATTGCAATGACTTCTATATGCTTATATATAATGAAAAAGTGCCAATGGTTTCCGAGGGCGTTATAAACATTAGCCGTTAATGTCCTTCCAAATCATCATAATAATAATTCTTATTATTATTATGTAATTATATTAAGGTGCATATATATATATATATATAAGCACTCTTCTTTTACTGAACTTGAAATTTCTTTGTTCCAATTATTCACTGGTTCGGTAAAACCAACATTGGTTTCACATTAAGGAAGTGGGTGCTTAATAATAGCAAGGGTTTACAAATGTAGCTGTCTATCTCGAGTAACTATCTGGAAGAGGAAGCAGTCATTAGAGAATACGGATGGCTGAAAACTCTTTCCCCTTCCACTGATCCAAAAAAGTAAAAGGAATGTAACAACAGTCTCAAATTATTATAACGCCCAACACACGAGAAGAAAAGAGAAAGGATAGAGTAAAAGTTAGTGCGTATTAGAGCAAAATACTGGGCCTTTCGCTTCAATTTATTCAGTCAATTCAAGCAAGTTAATGTTTATGCTTTGTACATTTTTATTTTCAGGCCATTCGTGATTTTATTTATGCAAGTGGCAGTTGAGAAAGTCACCGAAATTATAATGACAGACAAAACAGTAGTTAACGTGGCAAATAAATTGAAATAGTAAATCATTAAGACACGAGGTAAACAAAGAAACAAGACAAACAACACTCTTAGCAGGAATTAACACGTGATAATCGTTTTGGGTGACATGTGCTACTAATCTATTAAATTAAATGCAAACGGAAAACAGATGAATAGTCAAGCTGCGTTAATAATTAGCCGTATTATTATTATTACTTATATTTATTGACTTACGGCAAAACGCGGAGAGATCGAAGATGGAACCAAAGTTGAGTTTCATGTCGATGAAGTAACTTTTCAAATAAAATGCACATTCCAACAATTCCATTCTCATGCGAAGATATTTCGTGTAGTCGGAAGAAGTAACGGGAGTAAAGGGCTCTGAAGGTGAAGTAAAGGGATTCTGGTTCATCAAACAGGTAGCATAATGGTGCCACTAAAATGTCATAAATGTGTTATATAACTTCCCATCAAGTCAACTATGCAAAAGAATGATGCCATTGCATTCAAATCGCTTCATTTCAATAAATTTTCTTCACAATCAGTTGACAACTAAAACCTTCAGAGCAGTGTTCATGTAGCCCGAGTCAGGGATTTGTATCTCTCTAAATATAATATTTTTGACCTAACCTAACCCTGATTTAACTAAACGTCAAAC
>JAQIXN010001990.1:0-14069 GCA_034698145.1 Proisotoma minuta
CACAGCATCGTTCTAAACCGTTTCAAACCAAATTCGGTCGAATTTGGGCATTTTTGGTTTTCACCCCTATACCCATACCCCCACCCCTCACCATTCCCAAACGGTTGGGCGGATTTGGCTCATTTACGAACTCATCCTTACTATTGACCCATACTACAATCCCACCAAATTTGGTTGGAATCGGTTAAGGTTTACGTGAGTTATCACTGTCACAGACAGACAGGCAGACAGACAGACTTTGACGATTCTATAAGGCCATATTCATGGGCCTAAAAACAAACACATATATTTTGTTTCCTTAGTGACTAACCCTTATGATTTGGATTAACTCAGATTACTTAATTTTAAGTTAACACTAATTATAAAATGGTAAAGTACTTAAGCACTCATAACAAAACAAACACATATATTTTGTTTTTTTAGTGACTAACCCTTATGATTTGGATTAACTCAGATTACTTAATTTTAAGCTAACACTAATTATAAAATGGTAAAGTACTTAAGCACTCATAATAAAAAGGCACTTTTGTCATAAGAATTCAGAGGGTACAAAAGTAACTGGAAAGGGCCTAGAATTCTCAGTCTTTTTTGACCTGTCAAAACAACTAGTTGGGAGAAAAAATTATTTAAAAAAAATTCAATTTCAAGATTTAAGTAATCTAATTTTTAGATAAATTTTCAACATTATTTAGGAGTTCATTTAACTTTCTTTGTTTTGAAAGCCAATCTTGAGAGAAGATGAAGTGGGGTGTTATTGGGATTGTTTTGCTGATCATAAAAGCTGGCGTTGCAAGTAAGGACGCGATTCAACACACGCTGATATGGAGGGATGTACATCAGGGTATAGCATCAGGGTGGGCACAAGTGTTTTTGGAAATAGAATTTTTTAATCCCTGCGAGCTTTTTAACAACAACACTGTTCACCCAGACCTTCTGGAAAGCGCAAGATCACAATGCGATGAATTGTATCTAAAACATGTGATGAAACGTAAGTTGTAATTCTGTCGCCTAAATTCTCAAAATACTGGCTTCTTAGTTGGCTTTCTTTTTAAAAATAGATTTGGGTTGTGGGTTAAATTCTATCCAATTTAGTAATAATACAAAGGTACTTAAGAGTAAATATCTCATTTTTTCCTCAACTCAATACCTCAATCTCAATTTTTAAGATTAAATTTTCCCATTATTTTGAAAATTTTGATAGCAATTCAGAAATTAGCTTTTATTTTTTTAACTGAAGATATGGAATTTATTGATATTAAATTAATTCAAGCATTTTACATGAGGTGAATTCTGTTTCCATGGCAACACTTAAATCAGACTTAAGCACCCTCGAATTTATTTTATAAGTAATTGAAGGGTTATTTAGGTTGGAAGGCTTCAATTTTTGACAAATGTCAAAATGATGTTTCCTTCAATTGCTTTAATTGCTTAAATTAACTTGAAAACTAATTAAATAAATATTTTACAGCTATGCAGAAACTATGCAACTCTCCTATGAGTCCAAATGACCACGCGACCCTTTCCAGGCGCAGAAGAGCGATATTCACACTGTTGACAATTTTTGTGATTACAATGGTAGCATCCGCAGCTTTCGGCGTTGCTTTTCACCAACAAAATGTCCTTAAAAATAACGTCGCAAATTTAGAAGAAGATTTAAGAAGAACTCGTGAGTTTGCTGAGGCTCGAGCAGGTGATATCAACATGGTAAAGGAACACCTGAATAAACTTCAAGACCAGTTCTACAATAGAACTAAAAAAGATGACGAAATTCACAAAGACATAATTAATGACATAAACAACCTCAAAGGGACAATGATTCCAACAAGCTATGCTATGTCAACTGTATTGGGGTCATTTTACGCAGCAGACCAAGCTTTCCGAGTTGCAGAAAGAGACATTAAGAATAAAAGACTCCCCATAACCATATTGGACTATTTTAAGGCAAACATGTCATGCGGAGATTATTCTGAAGAAATTTCTTGTAATATTGACACGGCAAAATTTCAAGAGTGTTCCATGTCCCCCAATTTGGATAAAGTCAACTTCAAATTCTTGGTGCCATTAATTAATTCAAGCTTGCTTTTGGTGGAGGCTGACGCTTTTAAATTCCTACGTCAAACGGACAATTTGTCTTGCTTTATCAATTATCATGGACCCAAAACAGCGGTAATTAACACAGTGGAGGAATGTATTCAAGCAACGGATATAAAAAAGGATGACATTATAATCTCGCCACCTTCACCATGCAAGCAGCAGTCTCATAACAATAAACCGGACCCGGCACTAAGGTATTTCTGTATTGGCACGTTTTTTAATACAATAAGCCAGTCGCAATATTTACAAATAATTTGAAAATTAATAATTATCAATCCATTTTTAGTCTACTCAAAAAAATGTTTTATTAATCAAACAACTAATTTATGTTTTTATCCAATGAAATCGAATACTTTGTATTTTTTTTTTAAATTTGCAGATGGTTTCAAATGGACCACTGTCAACCAAAGCACCCAAATGACGCCGAAGATTCCGTGCAGCTCAAATATGTAAATGGATTCATCCATATTTATTGCCCTTATTCTAATCTGACACTTAATGGGAGAACTTCGACGCCTTGTGGAGATGAGCCTATTGTGATTGCAGCAACCGAGTCTTTCATGATTAATGATAAATCCTACCCTGCGACGCAATTTATGCTACATCATCATCAGGTGGGCTGAAATCCTTAATACAATTTTTTTTAAACTTCTTTCGTAATTTTAAATTTTAATGCAATAAAGAATTTTTTATTCTATGTCAATTGTTCTAAAATAGAAAAATAAACTTTAATAGAATTTTGCTAATTTTTTATACAAAATTTTCTTTCAGGAAAAACCGTCTCTGTGGACAAGGAAGGCAACCTCGTCCCTTCAACCCGTTTTGGTTTACAATGAAATTGATGAGCAAATGCAACATCTGGAAAAGAATCCTACTAAGATTCAACATTCAAACTATCTCGATTTTGAAAACTACAGTCCTCAGGAATCCATTATGTTAATTTTGAGTCTTTTGGCTATGCTTTCGATAGTGTTTGCTGTAATATTTTTAATAAGAAAGTTTTTGTGTAATTGCCGAAAATCGGATATGAAAAGAACTCAGGAATTTGGGATGAGGCAGCTCTAATATTTCGTGCTGTAAAAATGTTAGACGTGTTTTTGCATTCACGTAATATTTGTAAATAAGTCTAAATTATAATACCTTTTCATAGTTGTATTTTTTCTTACTTAAAAAATAAATGAAATAATCATGGGTATCTTGATCAATTGTTACAAATTTGCTTATTTTTGTTTATTTACTTTCCTTCACAAATTACTGACTTTCATAATAGATAAAGCAAAACAATTTTATAAAATTTGAATTCGCTATAAATTGTAGTTCATTTAAGATGAGGAAAATTGTAACACAACAAAAGCTTTTCCTACTTATGCAGTTCGTGGTGAGTCTTATAGCCATTTGTCAACGATACCTCAGTTGAGATCTCATATTTCCTAAAAAAAATGTCAGTTTTGAACCGATTGTAAAATTTTACATGGAGTTTGACATGGCTGTAAGGATGTGTGATAATGAGATGCCCATTGAAGGAGAAATATTTCAAGTACTTAATTTGTTTAATAAAGCATTTTTGATTTTTTTTTGAAAATTTGAAGTTACATTGACCACGAAAAGGAGATGAGGACTGAAGTGCCAAAATCGGATGGAAAATGAGAGAATAAAATCGTTTTCAATAAACTTTTACCTTGGGTATATTAAGATCGATTTTGATCTTCATCTCTCGTTAATGCTTCATAAAAATGAATGCATATTCATCATTATTTGGAATTTGTAAAAATTTGTTACCGAAATTCAGAACGTTATTTAAGAATGACCTCAAATGCTGGTTGGGGCAAGCTGGGATTGTTTACATGGATGATGCCTTATGAAAATCTGAATCAGTCACTCAAGTGCCAGCAAACAATTCTCTTAACTAAAGAGGAAATAGTAAAGCAAGGTTCACCTAAAGACAAAACTTGACCTTCCTTTTCTAATGGATAGTAAGTTATTACATAGAAAAATGATTAAATTATCTAAATAAAATCTTTAAAAAATTCTAAAATTTCCAGGAACAATTTTGATTTGCACTCTAATGGTTATAGGATTGACCTTGTTTGCGGCTACAGTTCTACAACGAGACCTAAGCTCATCTGAGACAAAAATAAGAGAGTTTCCAAATGGAACCTGTCCAGCCCCTCCCGTCAACAGACCTAATTTCCCCTCAGTTGTCTTCGAGCTAATCTATATATTTATGTTGCCACGGGCAACCATGTTATTGTTCCTATTAATTGTTGTTGAAAAACTATTGAATTCAATAATTGATGAAGTTGTTGAAATGGAAATAAGGTTGATAATTCCTGATTTCTGGATACTGATTTTTTTTAATTTATCTAGATACGTGATTTTGAGTTGATTAAAAAAAATAAATTTAAATAATAAAACCACTGTAAAATTTTGATTAATTTCAATAGTCAAGATTTTTTTATTGAAAGTTTAAAAGAGCATGAAAATTCCAAAATGTGGACGTACGCAAAACTAAATTCTAATTTATTCTTTTATCTTGGATTATTTTAAACTTTTGGCAATGCGTCTCTTTCCAATCTAAAAAAAAACAACTAAAATTTAAAACAGTTTCTTGGGAAAGCCTTTTGTTCAAATTTGCCAACACTTACAACGTCGCCACCCCATATGTAAATCGGCGAATCTGCCGTCCCAATTTCACTTGCAAGACCATAATCGCCAAAAGAAGAACAAGGATGACAATGAACATTAGGGACTGTAAAATGAATATCCCATTTCCGGCCATGGGGGGTTCTTCTTTTGCGCCAATGGGTATAACAGCCTTGAAGACATGTTCATTAATTAACATTAATTATCAAAATAAGTATCTCACCATTTTCCCCAATTTCCAAGCAATTTTTCTGAAAGATGTTTAGTATTATCCGACAAGTAACTACTCGATAAATAGATGCTCAATGCTCACTTTGCACTAAAAGCTTGAAAAGTTACATGATTCGTTTGGGTTTTGGGTAAACCACAAGATGCCAGACCTAGTTGTATTATCCTCAAATTCCAAAAGGCATCAAAAAAGTGGCCAAATTCAGAATTTTATGATAATTCAATTTATTCCTATAGTTTTAAATCTGCCTTAAAATTCCTATAGACGGGGAAAAACCTAAATTAATTTCTAAACAAAATCATAGAATTATGATTGAGAGATCAAGCTCTAATAATTATTATTAGTTGTATGAAACGTGATTTTTTTCCTTAAGTGAGGCAAAAAACATCAGAACAATCCAACAATCTCCTAACAATTCTGAAGCCAATTTTAGTCCGATTTAGTTGTTTTTTTGCATAGTTAATTAAAATTTACCTATATAGTTAATTATAAGGGTTCATATATCGACAAATTAATCGACAATCAAGCATTTTGATTACTTTTTCACAAAAAATCTATTTACGTGCTGTTTTACTGGGAAAACTTTTAGCATAGTTCCCAATTTTTTACATAGCATATTAAAATAATGTTCAAATAATTGATCCTCAACTTTCTGTTATATGCCACCCAAATCGGCAGAAAACGGGAAGGAAAACAACACATTGTTCAAATACAAAGAACACAAACAAAAAATACGCGTCTCATCATTTTGTCTTTTAAACTTTTAAAATTCGACGGAAAATGAATAAGCTTTAGTGAAGCTAAAATATTCTTTAAAATAAAATTTTATTTTAAACTTTCAATTGCACTCATTCCTCACCTAAGTTTTTCGTTTTCGGATTTATATTCTGTTTAAACTATCAACGTAATTATCATATTTTTCCAGACAGATTTTTAGTGTACGTGATTTATTAAATTTCATGCCTTCAAAATTTCTCTTATAATTTGCAGATTAATTTATTGCAGTTACAATTATAAGCCAAATGCTAAAAACGGTCTTAAAGCTTGAATGTTGACAATGCATAATCTGGAACATATCTGTTCCTTTTTTTGACTAGACATTAAGTAATTTGTTGTTTGGGACTGCAAATTAATCACTCATATTTTCAAAAAAAAATTTGTAATGTTATGTCATGCTAAACTGTTTTACGCATTCTATTGGGTTAATTTTGTTGATCAAAATTGTTATGTAATTGTTTAATCTACATCTTCCCTCACGTTTCATTAAAATCTTTTTATATTACCCTATTTTCCACAAACCTAAACCTTATTTAATTTTTTTCCAAGAAATACCAAGCCAATCATGTTTGCTTTGTTTAAACTTTAAATGTTTTAAAAAGCTCATAATTAGGTAGCTATAGATTAATTGTATTGTTATCAGCATTCAACTGGAATTTTCTTAAATTTTTAACTTTGAACTGTGAGTCAGTCTACCTAATAATTGTTTAAGCATCAGGGAAGTGCATTCTGTAAATTTAATTTCATTAACAAGGGAAACAACACAACGTTTAAATCTTTGCAGAGCAATTTCAAGTTAGTTGGAAGAATATATTTTACTCTGGATTTACAATAAATAACAGTGTTGATTTTCAATCAAATTCTACAAGTCTATTAATATTTAACTTAGAATCTGTGTAGATTTTTTTTCGGTAAATTTTCAAGATCTCGGATTCAGTTCTTTAAGTAATTCTTGCTCATTACATCGGGTTAAATAACAAACAAGCAAAAAAGCTTTTTAGCACTAATACTATTCACATCAACAATGTCATTTACAAGAGACAAGATATCTCAGAGAATCCCCTTCCTAGATTATTTACTTAAAAGTGTTAGAAAAATTATTGGCCCTAAATTAAATCCATTATTAATTTCTGTGTTAAATGATAGTTCATTGAAAAGAGATGTGTTTAGAGTGATTCGTGAAGTTGTTGAGTGCAACTTTTCAAACTTCATAAAATTGGCAAAAGGACGCCCAGTGAAAGAATGGGATAAAAAGTACCAACTAGATTATTCTACAGGGGTAGCCAAGGGCGATGGAGATTGTTTCTACACAACAATTTCGCTTCTCATTTTTGGATATGGGAAATATGGGGATTTAATTCGTTTTGGAGCAGCAGCAAAATTTCTCGACCTTCAAAATGATGCTGTTAATTGGATTGGAAGTCTAGGAATAAATTCAAGAGAGCTGGTACAAAATATGTGTAAAAATGGATTATACGCTGAATCAGAAGCTGCTTTCATGACAGCCCAATTGCTCAAAAGACCAATTATTGTAGTCCAGTCCCTAAGGGGGAAGGAAGAACAACTGGAGTTTAATAAAGAATTACACGTGGTGAATGGATCAGACAAAAAGCCACTATTTGTTTTTCTCGCCAAGTCCCATTATTCACCTATATTTCCTGAGAAAGAGTCCCCTGAGAAAATTTTTGCTTCAGCCCAGTACCCTATGCAACAGGGGACTTGGAATATTACAGAATTACCTCAAATTGGTTAGTTAATTATGTTACTTGTTATTTAGTTGCTTTTGATTTGTTTGCTTGGAACTTTGAAATTTGTATGGGATGAGTTTTTTCATGAGAAAGTGAAACTAGTCATAAATTGTGACCATTGTCTTAGTATGGCTGTTCTTTTGTCATGCTTGGCTTTCATATATATTTTTATTCAGTTCATTATGACTGGATTATTTTAAATGACGGGACTAGCTCGCCATTTAAATATTAGTGACCGTATGGCTGGGCCAATTTGCCCCGGACCATTTTGCCCCGGACCATTTTGCTCTGGACCACTTTGCCCCGCTTTGATCCTATATGAGGCAAAATGGTCCGGGGCAAAGTGGTCCCTGACAGACGGAAGGACAGACGGACAGACATGACCAGAGCAATAGCTCTCCAGGTATGGCGAGCTAATAACTATGAAAATCAAGCTTAAGGTTTGGCATTTTTTGCTTTACTGGCGAGCTAATTCCAGCTTTTTACAACATTTTACTTTCATTTTAGAAGGTAGCGTTGTCCAAATTGACTTGGATGAAATCCCAGAATTGGAAGACACCTCAGAGGTAGAGGACATCCTTGATATAGATGACATCATGGACGCAGATGACATCATGGACGCAGATGACATCTTGGGCACAGATAACATCATGGACACAGATGGGGTTGGAGAAAATGATGATGTTCGGAATCTGGCAGAAGTAGATGACGGAGAAGACTTCTTTGGATTAGATTGGGCTGAAGACTTTTTTGTGGAAGAAGAAAATCTCCAAGGTATGAAATTGTATATAAATTTAAAGTGGTTAAAGAATAGGATACTTGTAACTGTGATTAAACTACGGCTTGCAAAAAAACTTAAAATATAGAAGGCTTAAACAACTGTAACTAAACTTTATTTTTTTTATAGAGGATCAAGGTGCTGTTGTCAAAAAGTTTTCTGGATTTTTGAAAGAAATGGAGAAATCTCTGCCTCATAGCTTGCCAACTGGCACAACAACTGAGCAGTTGGAACAATTTCCAGAATTTTCAATGTTAGTTAAAAAGATGAAAACGGTTTTTGAGGAACAAATCGGAGCAATGACGGATAAAGCACCATTCTATGTTGTTACAATCATTGTGATAGATCCGGCTCTCCTTCCCAATGTTGAAAACTTTTCCAAGCTTGACATTAGAAGAATTCTGCAACAAAATATTCACAATAATGACTTTAAAGTGGGTGTCTTCTTTGACTCAAGTGTACATAAAGGGTGAGATTTTCTTTAACATTAAATCATAGGAAAGTGGATCTTTAATTTTATTTTCAGGCCTTGCCGTTATCATGAGCACCCATATCTAAGTCTATCTTCCCAGGTGACCTCCTTGGTTCGTAAAGGTTTCATTCCATATTATCAGGTATTTTGGGGAATTACCTTTTAAAATTAATGTCTTTCAATTAGGTATGTAATAAGTCAATCATATGATTACTTTAATTTAGGAGACTGTTATTAAAGATGGATCAACAATGGAAAACAAAATAGAAGGACTTAAAAAACAATTACTTGGGAAAATTGCAAGCCGTTTTATCAATATGTTACCCCAGGATGGAAGAGATTTGGTCTGGTTGCCCCTCAACTCTCTTCTCACAGGAAAATGGATTAATCTTTTAAACCACTTTCAATGGTCTCAAATTTTAGACTTATTTGTGGAAACAGTTACAGGAAGATTTTTTTCCAAACTCATCAGTTCCAAAAAATGGACTTATTATAATCTAAAAGACAAGCTTCCAGATATTCCACTAGGTAAGTTTAACCCCATTTACAACACACCAATGCGGAATTATAAGCTACTAGGCATAAAAATCCTCTATGGGGTTTTATCGAGGCTCTAGTAGGTGTGGTTAAAATTAGAAATTAAAAAAAAACTTTACTTGTCAGGTATATCAATTAAACTAAAATTAAGAGCTTCCACTCATTGTTCAAACCATGTTTTGTATGCAACTTGTTAAAATTCTCTTAAAATTCTGATAGCTGTTTGTAACCCTTGTTTATGTATTCCACTTTTTCTTAATTTAGAAACTTTGACAAAAACTTCTACAACAGCTAACAACTTTAGTTTGCAGAAATACTATTGGCAGTATTCTATAGATTAAATTGATTCATTGGGGTCTGTCCCTTGTTCATCCCTTGGTTGCAAATTACTTGTCTCAACTCCAAAAACAAAAAAACTTGTATTAAATTAAAACAAGTGCCGTGTAAGGTCACGGCATTCTAAACCCCCCAGTGACACTCTAAATGTTATGTAGTGTCTAATAAAATCAAACCCGGTCAAAATCGGTCAATAGGAAGATAGTTTTAGTCCTTAACTGACGGACAGACGGTTTTCCCATCTATTCAATTAGTATTATAGTGATACAAATTATTATTGAACGTTTGTTTAAGATAAAATTTCTTTACTTTTCCTTTTAGCAAAATGTAATTTTTCAAATAAAATAATTTCAATAATATGTACATCATGCTCTGTTTTATGAGTTGCATATTGTAGGCTACAATTTGTAGTCACAATGAGCAAATGCTCTTTTCACCATTTCAAAAGATTCCAATTTTTCTCCCAAATAGTGATCATTTATGAAGAGTTTCTGGAGGCAATACAATGCCAAACTCAACAATGACTTTCTCTCCAATGTGATTGGCTCTGGACAGGACTCCAAATTGATTATCCGCTCGTCATTGCCAAGTATATGTTAAACCTACATATCACAATATATGCAGAAAATCCTCATTGTCATTCCATCCTTTTGTATAGATATTAAAAAAATTAATAATACTTTTAATGATTTTTAATAAATACTATCAGCCAATGCCAGCCATCCGGCATCAAATAACTTTTTCTCCATACGAATAATATTCTTATATTTTTTTTATCCTTTAATTATAAAATAAATTGTAACCTCCCAGTTGATTTGAATTAAATATTTATTTAGACATGCAATTTCAGTATTAAATGGGTTATAAACATGTCCAGTTAGTAATGCTGAAAGATGTTAAATTTTATTAATTAGCTGAATATTAATTTAGCTACTTTAGCTTTAATTATTTTGTAGTTATTAAATGACTTTAGCGATGACATTGTCTCGAACATTTAAAACGAAGCAAATTTTTATGTAAACTCAATTGTTGGGTACAATCTTCATGACGTAATTTTAAATCACGCTTCGTTAAATTCAGTAAATAAGTGAATAGGTCATCACTTGTTAAATTAAGAACCGGTTATAAATATTATATTTATGTAACAGGTGCATGTATCAACTTTGCTGATTAATTCATTCTCAAAAATAAATGAAACTGGACCATTATCAGATTAAGGGAAACTGACGTCTTTGTTAAAACAAGCACAATTTTTACATTTATTTAATTAGGGCTACGTGGCCTAAGCTTCCAGTTGTTTACACTTGGAAACATTTTTTTTTGCAATTTCAAGAAGTAATTTTATACTGGGAAAAGGTACGTGGGGAAACCAACAATGAAAACAAACAAAACAACAAATGAATGACGCTCATTTGGCTGAGGTATATAAAGACTGGAGAACAGATTCAAAGGTATCAATTCAATTTCAACAGACAAAATAAATATATACGAAGAAATCACAAGAATCTCAAATTCCCAAAAGCTCATATTCAAAATGAGTAAAGTAATTTATCTCGTCCTCGCTCTTTCTGTCGCAATGGCAGCAGCTTTTCCATTCGAAACTGAGACTGAAGATTTGGAATCTAGACAGAAAAGGTCTGCTGACCCCGGACCTGAGCCACAGTGGGGTTATGGGGGCTATGGCGGTACGATTTTTTTTTTTTTTTTTTAAATTTGTTCCAAACTTTTCTAAATATGCATTGTTCTTAAAGGAGGCTATGGAGGTGGGCGTGGTTATGGGGGTGGATATGGGAGTTATGGAGGTTATGGGGGAGGCTACGGCGGCGGGCATCGCGGATACGGTCACCGTGGCGGACATCACCGAGGTGGCTACTGGTGAACATTGTACTAGTTAAACTGAGATTAAAGTCTTTCAATAAAATGTAAAAGTTCAAAGAGTGCGAATTTGGATTGCAAAGTTTAATTTCATATCGACGATAGTTTTTCTTTTGCTATTTCCAATTGTCTCACCTTGCCTCGGAATGCAATTACTTTTTGACTCTTGCAAACTTGCATAATTGCATAAAATGCTTAACGCAGCATGCAAATCTGGTTCAAGCAGAACTTGTACTTGTATTAATTTATACCCGTTGTCTTCAAGTATGAAATTCACATGTCGCATATTCCTATTTAATATTCATATACACAAACAATTTTCGCTTTAGGCATTTTCATCTCTCCACCAACAAAAACCGGACTGGCTAGCTTTTTTGCTCAAGAGTCAAACTTGAAGGTTTTAATGAGGACCAAACTCCAATCATTTGATTTGAGCCCTGCACAAATTCCACAGCTTTAGTTCATCTGTATTTTTCCATATGTGAATCATTTGCTAGCAAATAAATTTAAAAAATAACAATTTTTCGAAATGGAAAACGGGACGATAAATCCTGCTTTTGAGTCGGAAGAAGATTTGGAGACACCAAAAACTGAAGAGAATCCGAGCAATGAAGTGAAAAGCTTAGAAACAAATGGACAAACGGTGTCGCCTCAAAATGCAACAATTGTAGTCGTGGAGAAAGATAATTCATATATTCCTAAACTACCCGAGTTTTTAGTGCCGAAACTTATTCAAGATGAAAATTGGAATTTGGCAAAATTGGAAAATCTTTTGGATTCTACCTTGGGATTTTATGCAGAGTCAAGGGGTATTTAAATAGATGCAATCAATATTTTAAATATATTTTATTCTCTTGTTTACTTTATAAAAAAGGTCTTCCTTGTTTTCCATCCACAATAATGATGTCCCTTCATCCAAAATTTGGGACTCAAAATCAAAACCCAAAAATTGTGAAATGTTTCCCAAAAAAACATTTGAATTGGCTTCCACCTTTGGCTTGCTTTCCTTCGTTTGGCTCTCAGGAAATTTGCGTTTCCATAAAAGACGTGGACAACAATTCCGAAGAAGAATTGATTTCTTTCCACTATTCTCCTCACATTTGGTGCCCAGTTCCTTCAGCCATGCGAGAATCTAGACTTGTCACAATATTTATTCCTGGTTCCTCAAACCCAATTGGATATGTGAATGCAGGGAGGGAAGTTGGTCTAGGGTCAGAACTACATTGCAATTTGACCCCAGGGGTCAAGTCACATACAAGACAAGCATATATTCCAGGCTCTCCTCATTCTTTTAAAGTTGAGACTTCGTCAGGGAAAGAGATTGCACTTGGGAAAGTTGTTACAGCTCCTTTGCTCATGAACACGGAAATCAAGGGAATGGATTGGCTGAGGAAATGGAAGGGCTATGAATTTCAGTTTGTTCAGGGAGAAGAAATGTCTTCGGGATTGAGAGCTGTCATGTTGGTCACTTTCCTCATGTGGGTAAGTGCGGTCATAATCATGCATATGTAGAAATCAAATTAATAAAAAGAACAAATAGAAATGATTTCTTTGGGTAATTGTAGATGATTGATACGCGAGAAAGGAGACAGTGGACGGTGATGTGGTCAACTTTTTTCGTCCTCTTTTTGCTCATCTGTTACATTCTCATACAATGCTTTGGACCTGTTGATGAATGATCATGACGAAAGATAAATTATATAAATATGTATATACTTATTTTTAAATGTCCGTTTTAAAGTGACAAATAAAATGGTTTAATATGTGGAAGGTGATGTAAATAGCTTAGGACTTGGCATTTCTTTGAAAGGGTTAAAAGTTTTCTCTCTGCTCATTTTAGTTTGACTATTTAAAGTAAAAGCACAACACTTCTTTTAGAGACAAAATTATGTCGACAAATCATTTTGGAATTATTTTATTGTTTGGGGCAGGAATAATAATTACGGCTGCAGGTAAAATTTTAAATATTTTTTTTTTGCATTTAAAAGTGTTGAGATATTTTCAATTTCCAGGGCCAACTTTTAACCAAAGCTCAAAAGAGTTCATAAAATCAAGTACTGGGGTTTTTAGAGGGTGTGGTCCCATCGGATTTTTCTCTTGTGTTCCATGGGCAGAATGTGTACCTCCCAGCATTCCTTGGGTCATAAGCTTCTCAATGTGTCCTCCTGAAAAAGTCTGTTGTGAGTTGTGTGCCTACTCCCGTTCCTCCTCTTGTCCCAATTTCAACAAACGGGACTAAAATACTATAAACCTTAAACCTTCTTTGTTAAATTTAGAGCATCAAATGATCATGAAAGGTATTTTGATGCATGCAATAAATGCCTCTAAATAGATTTTAATTGCGAAATATTTTTTAAATATTTATTTTGGATATCTTTCGAATAACCAAGTTAGGCATATAAATATTTAAGATCTTCGAAACAAGCCTAGAAAGCTGTTTCTATCCCCTCGCCCTCCATAAATGTTCCCAAATCCATTGGTTGACGTTGAACCAAAAGGAGTACTAACTGGTCCGGTTAAAACCAAAAAAAAATGTATTTTAATGCAATCATGTTTCCCTTGGAAAATTTCAACGCATAC
>JAQIXN010001991.1:0-14064 GCA_034698145.1 Proisotoma minuta
TTTGTATTTGTATTATTCTTTATTTATGTCAAACCGGATCAACCGAAGCTGTTCTCCCCCCGGGGACATCAACAAATTTTTCTTTAGATTACTAGAAAACTAACCTATAATTTTTCAATTATAGGTGGCTTTATATTGGGGTGCCAACGATCTGTTATCAAATTACGCAGATTTGTTCAGATTAGCGGAAGAGTTGCCGAATCTTGTCCGAATTTACAGAGTAGATCACGACAGATTTAATCATCTAGATTTTCTTTGGGCAGTGGATGCAGTTGAACTGATAAATCGTCCTGCCTTGAGTTTTATGCACCAGTTCTATTAAAATTGTTTAAATATAGTCTATTAAGGAAATAAATTGATAATGTTTGCATTTATGTTTTTTTTAGTTTACCATAAACATTTATTAAGTACATGCAATTTTGATCTTTTATTTGTGTTGCAGCAGCTTTAGCTAGAAGCTTTTGTTTTATTTGAATATATAGCAGAAAGGTATATAGTTTATGCAATTCTTTGACATTATAACTTATAATTTATAAGTGCATGCATGCATGTAATACATGCGCACAACAAAAGTTGTTTTACATATGGGTCGTTAAATCAAAATGCTGCATTACATACATTAATTATTATATCAAATTAAATGAATTTCACTGTTATCAAGTTCTAATGTAAATAACGTCAATAAAGTTCCAGTAAATCAGCAAACGTCAGTGCAGTTCCTAACAAATAATAATAATAGATTAGATAGTTTGACTTCAATTTAAACTTGACCAGTTGACCATTTAAGTCAAAGTCACTTCACTTTAACCGAGTCAGTTGCAGAGTATTTTAGGATGGATAAAGATTTACCAATGAAATACAAAGAGTTGGAGGAAGGGCCTGGGAAAATTTGGGCCGAAAGGTTACACAAAGATTGCTTACCGTATATAGAAGGCTTTGCTAAATTCGGAGACGAAAATGTTTTCATGGTGAAACGATTTGCTGATTTCCGTCAAGATATCAAAGATTTTTGTGTAAGGGACAGTGATGTTTTTGTCCTCACATATCCAAGATCAGGTATTAAATATTTTCATTTGTTTTTTTTAAAAGTATTCTCAACTGTAGATTTTAAACTTTAAAGGGACGACATGGACACAAGAAATGATATGGACTTTGTTTTACGGAATTGATACAAAAGGCGAGAGTCTTAAAAGTCGGTCGCCAGCACTTGAGTATGTTTTTTTTTTTTGAAAAATGACTTACATATATAACGATACCAAGATTTGATATTTTTAAACAAAAGAGGGTCTTTACATCGACCCAAAGAGATGACAAGCAACAAGACAAGTTTTGACGTGCTGAATGAAATGCCACAAAACACTCCAAGAGTTATTAAATCGCATATGCCATTTTCCATTTTGCCAACACAACTTTGTGAAAGTATTAAAAGCAACAAAAATGGCGCAAAAGTAATTTATGTGCTAAGAGATCCTCGTGATGTCTGTCTGTCTTTATACCATGTTAATCAAGCTACAGGATACAATGGGCCCATCAAGGAATTCGTCGAAGCATTCGTTACGGACAATTGTAAAAACTCGTTATCATAAAAAAATTGTTGTAAAAAACTATATTGTTTTTTTTATTTTCAGTTCTCTATATGCCATACCGGAATCATATTGATGCGTTTTGGAAACTAAAGGACAATAGAAATGTGTGCTTTTTAAAATACGAGGACATGAAAAAGGTGTGTTCTTATTTCAATCAAAGCTCGCATTTTTATTATAAATTAAATTATTTTTTTTAGGACTTGAAATCAGTATTGGAAAATGTAATTCAGTTTCTCAACTTGCCTCAAAAAAGTGAAGAAGAAATGGAAAAAATACTGAATCATCTCTCCTTTGAAAGCATGTCTGCAAACCCAGGGGTAAATAGAGAGGAACAGGAACATATTCGAGAAGCCCTTTGGGGGGAAGTGGGAAAGGGGGCAAAGTTCTTGAGAAAAGGTAAAGTCGGCGCTTGGAAAGAAGAGCTTGATGATGAACTCATTCAAATGTTGGAAAAATGGAAAATTGACAATCATATTCATTGGTACTAAATATTTAAATGAAATTGTGACCTACTATACACATAGTTATTCTTTAAAATCACATTTCACGTCACAACAATAAAGTGTCACACAAAATTAAAACAATAAGAATAACCAATATTTTATTTATCAAAGCTGTCTTTTCCTTTATCTATTTAAATTGCAAGTCATTTAAACTTACAAAAATAGATAAATAAATAATTCACCCACACTAATCACCAATCGCAAGTAGGAAACAATACTAATTGCTCAGAGAAACAAGCGTTGACAATGTTTTAATTTGTCTACCGAAAACTAAAATAGTAACAAAAGTAACGACATTTCTTAAACCAGCTTAAGCTTAGCATTTAATTCTGTCTTTCATTTAAGATAAATTGAAAACTATTTAAGCAAAAAAAAATTACAGCAAGTACCCGACAATTAATGAATCCTCGTGATAAATGCAACGTTTAAGAGCCCTCAATCAATTTAACGTGCATGACCAATCCAACATTTCAACACCGTCAAATATATACAATTAGTTTGTCATTACCAACTGACTGTAAGTAAGCAAGCAAAAAAGAAGAAATTAAGTTTATTCATAAACGTCCATCGTCTACTGAAGTTTGAAAAAGTCAATTGAATCTTTCAAATTCAATTCAAGTTCAGTGCAGCAAAATTTCATGCAAACTCAAACATTCAATTGTTTGACACCTTCTTTGGCTTCCTTTTCCCACTTGCACTTGTTTAGGCTATTTTTTGCTTACGTTTTTTTCCTTTTGTTGTGTATGTGGCTGCCCCATTTAAATTTTCAAAGACATTTATTATTAGCAAGCACAAACTAAACAAAGTTTTAATCTTTACCTTAATTACACAAATCTCAGACAGATGCCTTGAGATTTTCAGTCTCTCTCCGACATTTGGCTCAAGAGCTTTCATCCAAAAAGTCTCATTTTTTGTGTGAATAATTATTATCAAAATGTCAAGTCATTATGGAATTTGATTTGAATATATTTATTTAAATCCTCTTTGTCCGAGCTCTTAAATTTAAACATAAAATGAGTTTAGTGCATTCGTCAGTTGCCGTTCTTTTGCTGCATATATTAATCGGCAATAATTACGTGAGTGGTTAAAAATCAATGAAACTTTTTGTTTGAAATTGAAAATCTGAAATAAAATCCAGGTTTGCTCCCAATTTATCACAACCTGCAACGGGGTCGACGGACTCACGGGGGCACAACTTTGCACGGGCTTTTGTGCTGCTGGAGCTTCCAGTGCAACTTGCTCTAATCCGGACGGGATTTGTCAATGCAACTTCCCCTGCGACACAGTTAGCTTATATTCATAAAAACCTAAGGTAAAGTTTTAAAATGTTGACCATGTCGTCTCAATTTCTTTAGCCACCTGCCCCTTCATTCAGTACAATGTTTTGTCCGGCGCCACCAACTACGCCCGCTCTGGACCCTGCAGTGACGCAGGCTTGTGACGATGCCTGTAAAGATCCCTCCATCTGCCCAAATGCCGATGGGACCGGAGTTGTTTGTGGATTTAATGGACCAATTAATGCAAATATGGATTACTTGGCAATTTGTACATGTTATTGCCCAGCCCAACCTTGCGCCACGACAACGACGACGACAACAAGGTCCATCGCTTTAATCCCCAATCCCCTTCCCCTGATAAAGATAAAGAAGAAGGCAATCAAGTGGAAAGTGTTGGGGGCTTATATTTTAAAGTTTTCTCTTCTCTTCCTTAAGCTTTTGGCCCTCACGGCCCTCAAGGTCTTGTTATTTTGTCTATACTTTAGTTTGGGGGAAGAGGACGTGTCCCCAATGGAAAATATGGGATGGGGTTACCTAAGATGATATTTGAAACGCTAATAAAAGTTTGTCATTTTCATGTCTTTGTTTACTCACAAGAGTATTTGAGTTACAGCCGCGAGCCATTTCATTCTGTTCAATGAACAACTTGAATTGTCATTTGTGATTTGCATATTATAAAAATAAAATAAAATGTTTGAGCGACTTCCTCGCAGCATAATTCCCATGAACTATGACCTGACCATTCGTCCCCAGTGGCCAAATCCTGAGGGATATGACGCCACTGCAATCATCCAAGTCACTGTAAGGTTCAGTCATTTTATGAAAATCTATAGTAATCTATACCCACTTGTCTTAAAATGGCTTAAATAATTTTAAGGTCAAGGAAGGGTCGGGGTCGGAAATATTGTTGAACAGTATCGGAGCCACTTTTCATTTGGTAGAATTCCAGGGATCTGACGCCCTTCTTTT
This sequence comes from Proisotoma minuta, assembly GCA_034698145.1. NCBI lineage: Eukaryota > Metazoa > Arthropoda > Collembola > Entomobryomorpha > Isotomidae > Proisotoma > Proisotoma minuta. The sequence goes on from JAQIXN010001991.1 coordinate 4,336, forward strand.
AAAGCCCATTTCGTTGTCCCAAACAACCGAAGATGTGGAAAAAGAGCTGATTCGTTTCGTATTTTCCAGCCCACTCCCAAGGGGACCAGGGACACTCAAAATAGACTTTAGTACAAAGTTTTGTGACGTCTCAGGTCTAGGGATGAAGGGAATGTATAGATCAAAGTTGGAAAAGGACGGATTTTCATATCTTTCATTTTTCGCCCCAACTTATGGACGAAATGCATTTCCCTGTTGGGATGAACCGGATTTCAAAGCCACTTTTGACATTTCACTTGTTTCGCCAAAAAAGCTTGTCTCAGCTTCAAACATGGTGAGCAAAGATTGGGAAAAATTGAGCATTTTAATTCACGTTTTCATTCCTGTTCCATAGCCATTGGAGAGTGAGGTGGCACTTGAGGGGGACCTTGTCCTTAGGAAATTCAAACAAAGTCCCAAAATGAGCGTTTACATTTCAGCTTGGATAATTGGAGATTTTGATTGTCTGGAGGAAAACTCTGGGACAATTCCCATCCGAGTGTTTACTCCAAAGGGAAAGAAAGATCAGGGAAAATTTGCACTAAATGTTGCAATCCACGCATTGTCATTTTTTGACAAATATTTTGGAATTTCTTATCCTCTACCTAAATTAGACCTTGTGGCGTTTGGTGACTTTCCCTGCGGAGCAATGGAGGTTGATTGGCTTCAGTTTAAATGGAAAAATACATATAAAATAAGCTTTGCATTTTATTGAGCAGAATTGGGGACTCATCAGTTTCAGAGAAAGTGTTCTCTTGGTGGACGAGAAAGAAAGTAGTGTCAGAAATAAAATTAGGGCAGGCTTGACTGTTAGTCATGAGGTGAGAAAATCCATTTAGACTTTTTATGATTTTTACTTATCTACAAGATATCCATATTTTAAAACCACAGATTGCACATTCCTGGTTTGGCAACTATTGTACAATGAAATGGTGGAGTGACCTTTGGTTAAATGAAGGATTTGCGACATTCATGGAGATAATCTGCTATGATGCCATGTCAGATATGAACATTTGGGACGATTTCCAAGCCAACATTTCTTCTCCAGCAAAAGAACTTGATAGTTTGTCCTCTTCTCATCCAATTCAAGTCGAAGTCCGTAATCCTGGAGATATTGATGAAATATTCGATGCTATATCTTACAAGAAGGGTGCCTCTGTTATTGCCATGCTCCACGATTGGATCGGGGAAGCAGATTTTAAGAAAGGGATGACAAAATATTTAAACAAGTTTGCATATTCTAATGCCGAAACCAGAGAACTTTGGGAGGAGTTAAGTGTGAGTAGGATTATGTATTGTTTTATAAATTTTATAAGAAGTTTTTTTAAAAAAAATATCTATTTTGATAATTTTGCAGATTGCCAGTGGAAAACCTGTCGGAAAGGTCATGGACACTTGGACAACCCAAAAAGGATATCCCCTCATTACAATATCAAATGTAACAGTTGACAATCAAGGAACCCATTTCACAATCAGTGGGCAACTATTTCGCCTAGAGAAGCAAAAAAAATCTCACGAAAAACGCACCCGTTGGTTCCTCCCCTTAACATTTTCCGGAAATATGGACAACGATAATCTCCTTGAAATTGTTGATGGGGGTGAACCTCAAAAAGTGACCCTAAAAGGAATGCAAGGCTCTTGGTTCAAAGCAAATCGTTTAGGAGTTGGTTTCTATCGCGTCTTCTATCAAGATCGTAATTTGCTAAACAATTTGGGAAACGCTGTGGCTTCTAAATTGATTACAAGTCAAGACAGACTTAATTTGCTTAATGATCTTTATGCCGTCACAGTTTCTGGTGGAGATTTTAATACAAATGATGTAATTATAAAGCTGAATACTTATATTAAAATGCAGTATATAATTTAACATTATATTTTCTTAGCTACTGAATTTTATGAGTTACTACAAAGATGAAGATAACTACTTTGTTTGGTCCGAAATTAGCAGCATTTTCTCCGACTTGGAGCAACTACTTGCGGAAAAGGATAAATCTCGTAATTTGTTAACTCTAAAAACAATGGGATTAAGCATTTTTTCAAAATGTGCCCAGCAATTGGGATGGGACTTTAATGAAAATGACTGTAAGTCTTGCATTTTGTCAAATAACGTGATAATAACATATAAAGCATGGATAATAATATATCCCAGCTCAACTCGATGTACTGGTCAGGTCACTTGTCATTAGAAAAATGATTGACTTTGATGATGCGGATTACATTTCGGAAGGGAAGCGGCGTTTTTCTTTAGGAATTGCTCAAATCCCAGCAGACCTTCGAATAGCAGTCTATAAAGCTGTTTTAAAGGATGAAAAACAATGGGAAGCTGTGGACAAGCTATTAGCTCTCTATCGAAATTCAGATTTGCTTGAAGAAAAACTGCGCATTTTGTCTTCATTTGAAGGAATTGTTGATCACGAGACTCAAAAAGACATGCTGCAGTTTGCAATATCGCCCGAAGTTAGGAATCAGGACGCTGTGACTCTTATTATTGCAATTTCCCGGGCAAATCTGAATGGAAGGCAGTTGGCCTGGAATTTTTTCAAGGAGAATTGGCAACTATTTCAAAAACAGTTTACTGTGAGTTTCATATTTCATACGCAAATTTTATTTTTTATTTGGATTGAAAATACTAATTTTCTTTTTATTGTTTTCAGGGCTTATTTATAATTGCACATTTGGTGACTGGTATAACAGAAAACTTTACTTCACTGGAAATGGCAAAAGAAATTGAAGAATTCTTCAAGGAACATCCATTCAGAGGGACAGCTATGACAATACAGCAAGCCCTAGAGCAAATCCGCATCAAAAAAGCTTGGTTTGAAAGGATTGGACAACTTTAACATTTCATGGTGCTCTTAAATCAACCTAATCTACAGGTTTAAATTTCTAAAAGATTCATTGAATAAACGGTTTATTTTTTCATGATCAATGAATTTTCGAACAATTGCGACTTTAAGTATTTACTATCGTTTACTGGATACATAAACTTTGCATGCATAGTAATTGGCACTTTATTGAAGAACCGGTTTCCAGTCATTGCTCAAGTCTGGGTCAACTAAAGAACTGTCTCAACATCATCTACAGACGCAAGAATAGAAGACAAAGGGTTAAAGGCAAGATATTAAAAGAAAAGGTTAGTGGCAAGATTCTTTTAACATTTCATCACAGTAAAAATACTATATATATATATATTTTCAATTTTGACGATTTTTGGTGCATATTTAAAGAAAAAATAAAGAACAGCGATATGTATTAAATTAGTGCAAATAATTATTTGCTATGCTATAATGCAAGATATATTTAAAATTGTGTACTTTTGGTAGTTTTCTTTATTGAATGTTAGCAAGTTGTATTTAACAAAGATATAATTATTTATTAATATATATATATAAATTGGAAATCTTCTGATTTGAGCATATTTAAGGCAGCCCCTTACAAAGCTAAAAAAGAAAATATATGAATTATATACAAAACAATGAATAAATTCCAAAATTTCAAGCCAATATGTACTTACATCAGCAAATCGTCTAGTCATGCATTTTACCAAGGGATCATATTCTTTGCAATCAGGATCTTTTACGATATCTTTTCCTACATATTTAAATAATTAGTTTTTATACAATTTTCATTAAAAAAAAAGTTTGTTATACCTTCGAAAAGTTCCAGACAAGGCAAGAAAGTTGAGTTTGATCTGTCCACAAGGGATGTGGGGAAATGTTCCACAAGGTAATGGTCATAATTTGTCCTGGAAATTAATCCATCCTCTTGAATGAGGCCTTCCTTGGTCAGGACGCATTTCATTGTGCATGTGCTCTTTTGGCTTTTTTCTCTACCCGACTTCCAACCCAATTCCTTTGTACAAACTCCAATTTGCTTGAGCTCAACTTTGTTCAAATCAGTCCAAACGGATCTGCATTTTCTTTCTGGGGGAGGTGCTGCGTTCTGTAAAGAAACTGTAAGCATTTATCTAAAGATTATTAAATAATTTACCGAAATTGTCGCGAAGAGGACAAGAAAGGTGAAAAATAATTTGGCAATCATTTTGTCCTTTTATTTGGCTGCTCAGGTTGCTTGACTTCTTTTCTGTTTAAATTGACTGAAAGGAATGCCAAGTTTTTCAGATTTGTGAGAGAATTTATAGTCTTTCATATTTGTCCTTTATTTATACAAATCTTTGCAAGCCTAATGCTAAGAATGATTCCATCATTACAAATTGCATATACTGTATTAAAATTTGAAAGCATTCGTCTTTCAGTTTGCTAAAATAATATATTGACTGGATCATGGGAACCGGTTTTTTAGCTTGCAAAATAATTCGTCCTTTACCATTACCTCTACAATTTATTAAGCTACTTTTGTCTAAAATATTTCCACAATTCTACAAAGTTAATTGTAGAGTTTTCAAATTGAAAATATATTAAAGTTTGTCATTATCCAAGTAAATCGCAAAAAGTTAATTGTATTGACATTTGCATAACTGCAACAAAATTTGTTACATAAAATGTATCTGCAAATTAGCACACTTGCCATATATTCAACAACAGTACAACTTTTTTGTTTTTCCTGCTAGATATAACCTTGATTTATACTAGTCGGTGTGTATATAAATATGTACAAGAGTTGTGATCTGTGGCACAGTAAATTGTGCTTGTTGACTCATTTAAAAAAAAGTTATTGTGCAGATCACAATAATTAATTAAACTGTGGGACAGTATGTGTAATAGAAGTGGCGTTAAATGTGCAAACATACTCGAGTCGTATTAAAATTTACTTTTGCAAAAAGAATATCAATTTATTTTCGACTTATGGTTTTATAACCCGTGTGCGTCCTTTGCAATTGTTTATTTTTCAGACAAGAAATTAGTCACGTATTTATTGCCTCGTGAGCTGGAATATTGTCCATGTTATAGTTATCAGTTGTTTTTCACGTTAAACAAATATTTTTCAAGTAAAGTTAAATACAGAACAAAATTTTAAATCCCAGTTTTTTTTTACTTGGTTTGAATTTATTTAATAAAAAGATGCCAAACAGTGCAACAGACTCGTCCTCAGATTCTGTAAATTCTAATGAAGAATCTCATAAAAAAACGAAACAAAGATTTGGAAAGAGAGCTGTAGGAGGTCCAAAGGTATATAAATATCATAGTATTAAATAAGATTAATGACCTAACTTCAAAATCTTTACAACAGTTTTGCCATGTTTGTGGAGAAAAGGCAAAATCCCAAAACTATGGAGGAATTGCTTGTCATTGTTGCCGATCGTTTTTTCGTCACACAATCCTCAAAAAGCTAGATTCATCTTACAATTGTCAATTCAAGGGAGAATGTATAATTACCAAGGAAACGAGGAGAAAGTGCAAAGACTGTAGATTCTCAAAATGCCTAAAAATAGGAATGGAAGCAAAATGGGTCGTCACAACGGAAACTTCTTCTAATAACAAGAGCCAAGGAAATGAATCAGATTCGGCAAAAGATGAGACAGAAATTGATTTAGACAAGATAAATGGTCTCCAAGCATTTTATCGAGAGGCATGTGAAAATATTCCATATTCATTTCCAGTTCGGAAGAAAAATATGCCATTAACAAACACAATGGCCAGAATTGCCATCATCGGAATCATATCGACAGCTATTAGAAGGTGAGAAAAAATATCTAAAGTGTGCAATGCAATATTTTACACACCTTGTGTTATTTTTCCTCAGATTTGTCTACTTTGCAAAATTTTTACCAGAATTCCAAAAGCTTTCAACTGCCGACCAGGAAGCTTTGCTAAAACAATCTGTGATTCAATCAATTATTTTACGAGGAGCCATTGCCTATGACATTCCAACGAATACAATTTTCAATCCAAGTAGAAATGGAGCATATTTTGAGAATTATCCTCAATTTAACGTAACACTGAAACAACTTTTTAAGTATCAATTTAAACTAATAATATTTAATTTGCAATCATTTAAAAAAAATGCAGATTCAAGAGATTGCTCATCTTTTTCCTCCAGATCTTGTTCACATGACAACCCAATTTTTTACGAGGATAAATGCCATTGTTGGAGCTGAAGAAAACAGCATAATGCTACTTATACCTATTTTAATGTTTGCAAATTTCGATGGCGTTTTGTTAGAAGATGAAACCTCTGTTCGAAATGCTCAAGCCTTTTATGCCGAGTTTTTAAGAAAGTATGTACTTTACAAATTTGGAGTACAAAAAGGAAGACTTGTATTTCCAAAGGTACATATTTATTTGGAACAAAAATGTGTATTATTTGTAGTTATCGTATATATATATATAATTATTTAATATTCCGCAGTTATTGTCACAACTTGTTGAACTCCAACAATTATGCGAGCTCCATCAAGGGCTACCTTTAAACCTCAATGAATTTCAAGTCAACAAAATGCACCAACTCATTTTAGAATTACAGAACAAAGCCAAAGCAGAAAGCAATGGAAACATTTCTCCACAACAAGCCACAATCTCAGTCAAACCAACTGAAAATAGGTTGTCGACATTTACATCACAGAATGGGGAGAGCAGCACAACAAATAACATGAATGAAATGTCCTTGGCTAATTCGAACAACATTATTCAACTCTTCCGGGTTTTCGCCAATACTACCACAATAAATAGAGGACATTTTTCAAGCGGTCCTCACATCGGAGTCAAAAAGGCATTTATGCAAAGACTACCTCAGCTATTAAAAAATCCATTGGATCATTTGATATTTTTTGATCAATGAATTGTGTTCTACTCATGTGCATGTCACAAATGTTCTATATATTATAATAAAATGCACAAAAAAATAGATTCATCTCACTTTCAATTTCAAGGTACAAAAAGATGAGATAATTTTGATTCACAAGTTGTTTGTCACTGTTGTTCAAATATTAATTAGCAAAGTCTAATGTAATCTAATCTTTTGGACCCAAACCTTGCTCACCAAACCAAACTGATTGACAAGACAAATCAATTTAAATATGTACTTACTCATAATTGTTTGTCTGTTCAGTTGACACACTTTGCACAATCACCTTCACATTCATTCACAATGAACGCTGCTTACGTTATCCGGAAAAATATTTCCGTTCTCACCAAACCCACGAGACACTCCCCCACTGTAGAAATTCAGTGGGGTGAGTTACAAGGTCGAATTTCTACATCAAGAGACGGACGACCCTATTTCCAGTATCTAGGCATACCTTACGCCAAGGCCCCGGTTGGGAGATTGAGATTTCAAGTAAATTGTTTAAATAAGACATTGGTCACATTTTGTTAATTTAGGTAAATTTATTTAGCCACCTCAACCTTGGGATGAAAAATGGAGTGGGACGAGAGATGCTACAAAAGACGGTTCTAAAGCCTTGCAGTACGATGCCATTTCCAAGAAGGCGGTGGGTGATGAGGATTGTCTTTTTCTAGGTAACTGAATGAAATATTGGGACCACAAAAATAAAGCCAATAGAATTGATTTTTAAAAAATCCTTACGCTATCTAGGTGTCCATACACCAAAAATTGGAGACGGATGGAAACTTCCAGTATTGGTTTGGTATTGGTTAAATCCTGGCTTCCATAGGCAAATATAAATAAGTTAAATGCATAGGTTCCATGGAGGTTCTTTTATTCTCGGATCGGGAAATGACTATAAACCTGACTATTTCATGGAACATGATGGTTGGGCATTTTTAATCATTTTCACAAATATGCATCATAATAATTTCGTTTTCACTAGTTGTCGTCGTCGCAGTTAACTATAGATTAGGACCATTTGGTAAACCATTTAAAATTTGATTGCTTCATTTGAGGTTTTATTGAGTCTTATACGTATTTATGAATTGTGAAGGGTTCTTGGACACAGGGGATGGGGTGGTGAGGGGTAATAATGGCTTGAAGGATCAAAATCAAGCCTTACGTTGGGTTAAGGAGAACATTGTCTATTTTGGCGGAAACCCTAACGATGTTACAATTGCTGGTGAATCGGCCGGAGGGGCCAGGTAAAAACCAGATGCATATGAAAAATTATATAATGACTTTAATTTTGATTTTACATTTCCAGTGTCCATTTCCACGTTTTATCCCACATGTCCAAGGGTCTTTTCCATAAAGCAATTAGTCAGTCTGGACTAGCCAACACTCCTTGGGCCATTCACTCAAATCCTCAAAGACTTAGTAAAAAATTTGGGGAACTTCTTCGTTGTAACATGAACAGCAGTGCTGAAATGGTGAGAGACATGATGGAGCTCGAAGCAACAACGTTGGCCTCCGTCCAGCTTGGAATGTTTGATAATTTCCGACCCACACTCGAACATGATTTTGGAGATGGCTCGTCCTTCATTACAAGACCCCCACTGGAAATTATCCAAAGCGGAGATTTTAACCATGTGCCCTACATAATGGGGGTCAATAGCGGAGAAGGGATTCTTTTGGCTTCACCAGTTGTTACAAACAAAGAAGTGGTCCCACAATTGGCAGAGGAAAATGCTTGGGGTCGAGTTTTGGCTCCATTTCTTTTCTGGCCTGAAAATGCAGACACCAATCAATTGGATCAAACAAAATGGCTTTATCTTGATGGGAACTTTGACCCCAGTAATCCGATGGAAAGCTTGGGAGGCTTATCCAAACTTTTTAGTGATGCTATATGGAATCTCGAGTTTCATAAAGCTGCATCCGCACATTCGTTGCACGCCACAAAGGACGCGCCCCTTCACCTCTATTTTTATGATCACTGTGGAGTTTACAGTTTGTCGGATATGGTACTAGCCATCGGAGGGGACTCTCACCCCCTTTTTGAACTTATCAAAATCAAGGGAGAAAAATGGATCAAAGAAAAGATAAAGAAAGAGGAAATACCAAATCATGGTTAGATATTGTCAAACAAATTGAGGATGTACTTATAATATATTTTATTTATAGGACCTTGTCATGGCGATGGGTTAAGTATGTTGTGGTATATGCCAAATATGTGCTATGTTCCCAAAAAGAGTCCGGATTATTCCATTTCCAAGGAAGTTGTAGACTCGACCGTTCAATTTGTCAAGTTTGACCCTTCTCGCCCTTCCCTCAAATATTTTGGGGTGGATTGGGAGCCTCAAAAACCAGGGGAGCCTTTGAAGTACATGCATATTTGTGGGAGTGCCGGAATGATTGATGAACCATTTACAGTTCGCTTAGATTATTGGAAAAGACTAAACAAATAATTTATTTGAATTAAAACAATAAAATAAATAAAAACCGAGCCCAATATCCCATAATTTTATATGTAAGCTACATATTTCTTTCGTTAATTGTTAAGCTACAGTATAATAACACCCGGCAACAACGCCTGAGGCGTCAATAATTGAACGAGAACTTTCATCTCCATTAATTTGACTGTTTGGAGGACACACCAATTTTAGGTGCAAAGTTTCTGGGAGAGTTTTGAGGTCTCTTGAGGCAAGTTGAGACTGCTCGTTCTGAGAATTGGCTTCCTGAAAGTCGTTTATATGGAAGAGAGGAAGTTCCAAGAGATCAAACTTTTCTTCCGTCTCAAGTCTCCCTCCGCGTGGAGGACTATTAGGCCAAATCTCTTCAAAGGACTCTTCACTTTCTCCATCTGACCTCCATCCTCCTCCATAAAGACCTCCGCCCCCTATTTTATTTCCGATTTTATTCCCCCCAGAACCACCGCTAGAACCCCACCCTCCGCCGCCAGAATTTCCACCTCCACCCGGTTTC
>JAQIXN010001992.1:0-14063 GCA_034698145.1 Proisotoma minuta
GGTGGATCATCCTCATTCGGCACTGGATCTATCGGGGGCTCTGCTCTCTCTTCAGCTTATGGAGTCAACTAAAGGAAATATCTTTAAAAGATTTAGCAAACTCTGCTTTCAACATCTTCTCATTTTTACACTTTATCTATTTTCAACGTCTGTCAAGTCAAAGTCTAGTCTCCTTTAATTTTAATTGTACAAACTTTGCGGAAACTTAATAAAATCAGCTCTTTTGAGCTCTTTTGTAAAAATATACCTCGCATATTTAATCCATTGTTAGAATTCATTCATTGCTTACACAAGCTGATTAAAATAAATACATATTCTCCATATCATGAAGATATGGAAGATTCTACGTTAATATTACAAAAATAAATACTAAAATAATTTTAGATTTTAATGTATTTTGAAACAAAAAATGAACCAAAGATTGGGTTTCATATTTACTTAGCTATGTTGATGACTCGTCAAGGGTCATCATATTTCAGGCACAAATATACTTTGGCAAATTTACTTATGTATATTGAATTGCGTTTGGGTTCTCTTCTATACTATCATCACTAATATCTTTAAATGTTAACATTATAAAAATTGTGTTTTAAATAATTTGATCATAATTAAATAAATAATTATGTGCTCTAACCTTTTGGTTGAATTTTAATCTTTTGACCCCACCCCCAAGCGCAGGAAGAGTTATTAAAGTTTTGGGGCAAACTGGCATTGCATATTTTTTACTCTGAATAGTGTGAATTACTCTGAAATAACTTGCGTATCTCTGGAAGAATTTCCTGCCAAGAGAAAGAGTTCGCTCGTGACGATATTTTGTTATTTTCTCCCTAACATTTCTTATGACGAAGCACCATTGTGAATAGGGAATGTTTTGTCCATCCGTCCGTCAGTCTCGTGCGATAACTCTCGAATTTCAAAAAAATAACGGATCTTGTTTGATAACAGTATGAATGTCAATTGTCTATAAAAAAATAAATGGACCTTTCATTAGCCGATTCACGCATACAATGTTGAATGTAGAATTCAATTTAAATCAGTAAAACTAAAGATTTGCCTGTATAACAGGATATGCTATAACAGATATGAGGAAATACATTTTTATTGTCAATTAAATAAATAAATAAATCAAATCTTTCCTAAAATAGAGAAATGTTAAATTTAGAGATCTTCTTCAGGAAACCGGCTACAAGTCAATTATTTTATTTTATTGCCTATATGTCACCTATAATATCATATGAAACTTGAAAAGTGAGAGGAATATGGGATTGAGAATCGTTTATAAACTCAAAAAGATGCCAGTTTCGACATCAGTTGACATTTTCAGCTCCCCAGAGTTATTTGAATCATGAAAACCTTCATTGTAAGGCTCAAATTAAAGAAAAAAACATTTTCAGAAAACTTGAGTAATTTTTTCCCCATAATAGGTCCTTTGCATCGTGGCCCTTGCCAATGCAGGTTCATATGGCGGTGGTTCGATGGGTGGGTACTCATCCGGTGGTTTCAGTGGAGGAAACGGTGGGGGTGGTTTCTCATCAGGAGGTACTGGTGGAGGGGGTGGAGCTGGACAAGTATTCAGACATGTGTATGGAATTGTTAATGACTTAAATTGAAACAATATTTTTGGAAATATTGTTTTATCTGGATTTTTTTTTCCATTAGGTACGTGCATGCGGCCCCAAGCGAAGAATTAGACCAACAAAACAGAGTCATCAGAGTCCCTGGAAGTCAAGACAAGCATGTCAATATAGTATTTGTAAAAGCTCCATCAGCAAGTTCAAATCAACAGACTGAAGTCATTTTGCCAGAACAAGGAGAACAAAAGACTTTGGTATATGTCCTCCTCAAAAATAGAGAGGCTTCTTCTGATGTCAAAATTAGAAAATCCCCTGCAAAAGCTCCAGCCAAACCAGAAGTTTATTTTATCAGGTTTGATTGAGATTATTTGAGATATTATATTCATTTTAAAATACTTTTAATTTTCTATATTGAAAGATACAAGAACAATGGAGGGGGCTCGGGAAGTGGTGGGGGAAGCAGTACTGGAAGTGGTTCTTCAGGGTCATTTGGGGGCTCTTTTTTTGGGGACGGCTCTCCTTCTACATCTTATGGCGTCATCTAAAATATGTAGCTCATCGACTGAATATAGATAGCTAAGCTAAATGTTATAAATATTCTCATTGTCCCTTAAATTGTTTCCGTTATCTAGTCTTATTCTTCAAACACTGACTGAAAATGTTATGCTTGTAATTTTTTTAATAAAAAACTTTCATATACTTAAGGATATAAAAATAACTATTTCAAAATGAAATACAATTTAATTGTATTTATGCATGATGACATAATATTTATTGATCAAATGAACGGTGCCTAAAGATTATTTAAATTATTACGGAAGTTCATGATGGTTCATCTCTTGTATCATGCAAATGATTTTTGTTAAAATGAAACCGGAACGTCTGTTTTCTGAGCGTATTCACTGAATACTATTCAGAGAACATTTGCGCTTTGGTTTTAGATTTTGTAATGACGAATCTATTTTGTTATTCACCTTACAATAGTTATTATTGCAGAACTTTTCATATAAATAGAATTTTTTGACTCTGAACCAAACATTATACACTTTCACCAGCCACCAAATAGAAATAATCTTTGAAAGTTTCCAAACACAAATTATGTTCACCAAAACATTTTTGGTATCTCTTTTGGTAATGCTTGCAATTTCTGCGGCATTTGGTAAGTTTTTTTATTTAATGGTTTAAATAATTTATTTAACAATGTAAATGAATAGTTATTTAATTTTCATAGGCCAAAACGTTTGTGACCGTTGTGCAGCCATTTGTAGAAATGGAAGTCGGGGCACTGGATGCGTCAACAACATTTGCTACGGCTTTTCACGGTCATTCTGCCAGTGCATTAAAGGAATTGGAGTTGGACCTTGCAATACTCAAATCTTTCCCATCAGTTAAACATGTCATCACTATCAAATTAAATTCCATGTAACATGGACCATGTTCATATAATAAAATTGTATACAAAAACCTCTCGTTCATTGATTTTATTCGCAAGACCACAGCAACAAACAGTTTCATAAAGCCAAAGCTGGAATACAACATTTTGTAAAGCCATCCAATCAAAATTAGTAATTCTAATCAGTAATAATAATAAATTCAATGAAGTTAAAATGAACCATAGCTCGACACTATTCTCAGCTTTCCCTTCAGGAACTTCCAGACCGATAATAACGTCACAAAAGTCGACAGCAGCCCTTAAATACCGTCCACCTTTAAGGTCAAAGCAGTCATCACCAAGACCTAGAATTTCCTCTTCTTACCAATCTCAAATTTTAGAAGAAAGTAAACACAATGTGGCCAGCCGAAAAGTCTCAGTCTCGTCTTCCCCCTCCGTTTATCGACCTAACAAAACGTTTGCTAATCTCTTCAGTCTCACTCCAGCACAACAAAGAGCAATTATTAAAACCTTATCGGAAAGTGGAAGCCACAACGCTTTAGTTAACCGACCTTCGACCCCATTAACTTCAAGACCTTCAAGTCCTGCCCGTCCTTCGCCCACAGCAGTGACTCATGAAAGTGGCAGACCAAAAACATATACAGTAACTCCAATGCTTTCCCCACTTCATTGCATTCTTACCAAGGACAAAAGCTTGGGTGTTCCAGTTGTCAGAGCGAGGTCAAAATTCTTCCACGTCCCCGCTTTAGAAAAGGAAAACGGGGGAATTAAATTTCAGAACAAAAGTACAGCTTTAGCATCAACTCATAAAGAAGTGGACATGATTGACATTTTGGATTCTTGTACATCCTACGACCAAGTACCAATTTGGTTAACATTCCGTCTTTGGCAGTATGACACAAACTTGGTCCAGCTCTCTCGTCTCATTGCGTTACCAGAAGAAGAATGTTGTGGTAATGACGTGGCAGACATGAAGAAACTCTTTCTTTTTCACGGGATGAAACGCTGTTTGGATTGCTTCATGTTGGAAGATGATACAAATATGAGGAATGTTGGATTTGTCATCGACGATGACGTGATAATTGGGTTTAACACAATCCTTCCGTACATGACGCAGTATTATGCGGACGTCAAAACTTTCTTTTACGGCAAGGACGCTGCCCACAACTCATTAATTCGTGAATGGATTTCTTACTGCGTGAGAAACATTAGAGGAAGAAAAATTTCTGAAGGAATGTGGACAGAGATGGAAAATCATTTAGGATCAATTGAGGGTCAGTCCTTTTTTGGAGGAACTTTTAGGACACTTGCAGATACTTTGATGTACCTTAGCTTATACCCTTCCCTCAAAAAATGGACAGAAGGAGATTTTCAAAAAAGATATAACTTGGCAAAATGGTTCAGACTTATGCAAATGGACCATTTACTTAGAGGGACAAATTCCTTGCTCAAGATTCCAAAAGAAAGTGTTCACCATCCAAATTATCCATTCGAAGGAAAAGAGACTGACAAAGTTAACCCTGAAATCCTTTAAATTAGAGCAACATCAAAAAAAATATATCCACATATTCTACGCTCCTAAATTCTTGTTCCAATTTAATATTTACATCCCAAATTGTTTATCATCTATTTGTGCGGACTAATACTAATAATAATAAAGAAAATGAGAAATTCTTGTATCGTCAAATTCTTGCTCTAATTATAATTTAATGAATTTTTTCTCGTCTTTCTTATAAAATCCCTTAATTCTGAGATCTCAGGACCACTTTCCTTTTCGCTGATGCACAAGTCGCATCATTTCCAAGGTGGGGGTAGCAAAAAACATGGATTAGCCACTGCTATGGGGCGTTTTCTTTCTTCTTTCTTCCTTACACCTTTTAGTTGCCACATTTTGTTGCTGATTTCAGCATCTTACTCTGCGCCAGCCTCCAAACAAAGATTTTTATCATCAACTGTTCTTGGCTTCCCCAGTGACGGACCCCACAATCTCATTCCCAGATTTAACATTCCGCATGGAAATCTCTCCTATAATGTTACAATTCCATACTGGGAATTCATCTACTTTATGAAATATGGTCACCCTCCACCAAGACATGACGAGAGATATAGTTTATCTGAATTTCTGGGCAAGGTCAAAAAGTATGAAGAGTTAATCGTCAGAGCTCCTCATAACAAGATACATGGATTGAATGGCGACGATGAAAAACTACTACTAAAGTATTTGGGTCTCTTGGAATGGCCCGACAATCTAAACAAAGAGGAGATGCTTCAACTTCTAAAAGAATCCCTGACTGTATTTCCTGCTCCAATTGACCCAACAGAAGTGGAAGTGGAAATGGAAAACACTTTTGACAGAATTCCAAAAGAAGGTCAAGAGCCACTAGAAGAAGGTAACAATGATGATGAAGATGAGAAGGAAGCTTTGGGCCGACTGGAGAAACGGAGTAATTCCGAAGCAGCAGAAGAACAAAAAGTGTTTGGGTCAACAAGAACAGAAGAGTACGCAGAGTAATAAATTATTACTTTAAAAAAATAACTCATAAGTAAAATGATTAACATTTTTAAAAAAACTATAATAATTTTAGGAAACCAAAAGACCCAAGAACTCGCTACTATGATGAAGATCCGTTTCAGCTCTTGAGAAAATTATTGATGGAACATGATTACAAATGGTTACACCAACCAAAAAATAAAGGTTCTCTCAACTATCGAAACATGCAAGTTCCAAACAACATTTTCCAGAAAAATTTGGTCTCCCGTTCTGGATCAGGAGGGACAGGGCCTGGGGGTGGGACAGGGGGTGCTAGCGGAAGTGGGAGCAGAAATCCTGATGGAGGGCAAAAGTTCCAAACTCAAGGATGGTAATAGAAACTTGTATGTAGCGAAATTCTCAGGCAAAGTTTTTAGTTTCTTTCTTTTTTGGCACTCACACTTTTGCCATAAACCTCTTGATGTTGCAAGCAAATAAAATTTTGGGAAGCAAAAAAAAATGTACATGACAAATCCAATTATGTTAAAGGTCATTTTCATGGAACATAAATGCTTAAATATAATGCACATTCATTTCCTCTTTGCTGATATTTGGGTCAAAATACCTAATCATGAAGCCACACAAATCTATTTCAATTTTCAGGATGCCCACTAACTTCATGAGTCATGAATTATAATCCTATTATTGTCCCAGCACATATATATTTAAAGCTCCTCTTCAATTCTAGATTCATTCCATTGTTAAGCATCTTTGGAATTATTTGGAAATATCCAATATGGTTGCATCCTTCAAAGTTTTTAAGAAATGTTCCCCCAATGGTAAACTCACAATCTACCTGGCTAAACGCGATTTTGTTGACCATATAACTACTGTGGAACCAATTGGTAAGAATTAAATAGTTGTCATACATGTTCTCAGTTTGCCTATTTAGATGGAGTCATTGTGGTCGACAATGATTACTTGCAAGACAGAAAAGTATTTGGGCAACTAGTCTGCTCATTTCGATACGGTCGTGAGGAAGATGAGGTCATGGGACTCAAATTTCAAAAAGATTTGAATCTTGCCTCAACCCAAATTTATCCTCCGTCTCCATCCGCTTCCAAGAATTTGAGCAAGTTGCAAGAACGTCTCATGAAGAAATTGGGGTCAAATGCTTTCCCATTTTCCTTTAAATTCCCAATGAATTCCCCTGCTTCAGTGACTCTTCAGCCTGGACCTGAAGACGCAGGAAAACCTTGTGGGGTCGACTATATTTTGAAAGCTTTTACTGGAGAAAATGACTGTGATCGAAGTCATAAAAGATCAACTGTGAGTCTTGGAGTACGCAAGGTTCAATATGCCCCATCAAAACAAGGCAGACAACCTTGTACCGTGGTCAGAAAAGATTTTATGCTCAGTCCTGGAGAATTGGAATTGGAGGCTACTTTAGATAAGCAGGTAAACATTTTTTTGACACTATATAGACAACTTTTTCTATACAAATTTTATTTCTCCTAGTTGTACCATCATGGGGAAAAGATTGCCATAAATGTTGCGATTCGAAATAACAGTAATAAAACGGTAAAGAAGATCAAAGCAATGGTCCAACAATGTATTGATGTCTGCATCTTCAACAATGGTCAATATAAGGCAACCGTGGCAAGTATTGAGACGCAGTGAGTTATAGTAAATACTTAATTCCTGGTTTTAGTAATCCGATTTGATTTGATTACAGAGAAGGATGCCCTATAAATCCAGGTTCGTCTTTGCAAAAGACAATTTATCTTACTCCTTCATTGGATAGCAATATGGGACGACGAGGAGTTGCGTTGGATGGACAAATCAAGAGCGATGATACTAATTTGGCTTCTTCAACATTGTAAGCATTTATTAATTAGTTTAATAGGATAAATAAAATGGATGCTAATCACTGACACAAATAATTCAGACTTTCAAATCCTGAGGAGCGTGATGCATTTGGAATAATTGTGTGTTATTCGGTGAAGGTAAAACTTCATTTGGGAGCTTTGGGTGGAGAATTGACAGCAGAGCTTCCAATAATTTTAATGCATCCGAAACCGGAAAAGAACAAAATGATACGTGAGGATTCTCAAGCCGGAGTTGAGACTTTTAGACAAGACACAGTTGACTTTGATGGATGAACAAATAATGTATGACTTTATAGGAGATGATTTGGGTCAATAAACAATTAAAGGTGCATAATATATGAATGGAATAAATAAACATAACTGAATCATTATTTATTTTAATTGACAATGCATTATAAAATTAAGATTCAGAAAACAATACTGACAGAAACTGACCGAAATAATATGCATAATTACCATTCAAATTTTTGTCTTACCTTTATCGCATTATAAAATAATAATAAAATGACACTAGTCTGTCTCCTAATTCTGGTCACATTATCGTTGATAACTCAAACATTTGGAGGAGATAATACAATAAAAGTTTGTACAAAAGACGGAGGGGTTCATCAAGTTACATCTAAATCTTGTTCAAGAGGTGCTTGGGCTTCTGAACCTTTGCAAGTGTCTTGCGTCTGTGTCAAAGGTTTGTGGCTACTTTCAGAGAAATTTTGTGATAAAGACTTTTTCATAATATCAAGCATTGAAAATGAGTGTTTTAAAATTGATAGACCGGTGAGTAATTATAATTTTCATGTGTGAACCTGTTCTTTATAATTCTTTATGGTAAAGATCCGTAGATTCTTATCTATGATGAACGACGAAGATTTGAGACAAAAATCAAACCTGTATTTCAAGGGAAAGTTGGAGTCTTTTCAAACCTTTAATGGAAACCTTTCAATTCCTTCAGACTCAGTGCCCCCGTCGGGGGACGCCTCCTATTTTCTGAGATTTAACGGCACATCAACCTCCGTCTACCTCAAGCACGAAGAAGGGGTGCCCAAAAACTTTTGGCAAAAATGCTACAAACAATCTCAAGACGTTGAGACGTTTCAATTGATATCTTCCAGTTCTGCTAGTTTTATCAGCGTCCAGAAAAACTGTGAGACAGTGAGAGAGCTCCAAACTGGTTACGCAGATATTAAAAAGAGCGTTTGGGAAATTGGTATGGGAGCTTCCTGGCATTCCAAATGTAAGTTGGATAGATATTTATTTATAAGATGTCTAAATGTGTACGCATAATTTTTTTACCACACTTTCTTTAGTTGGAATAGACAAGACAAATGACAAATGTTCTGCTTCTTGCGGAGAAAAGGAAGTCACCTCAGCTTCAACTCAATCTCAAGGCCGAATAGCCAAAAAAGGTCGATTTATCAAAATTAAACCAGTCAAAGGTGGCAATTCTAGTTCTGGGAATCCTTCTTCCAAACAAAATTATGGCATTATGGAGATTGACTGGGAGAAAAGTATGAATGATGGTTTGAGTGGTAACTCAATTGAAGTTAATCCAGGAGATGAAGATTTGCTTGCAACCTTAAAAGAGGAAGAATATGATAATGAAGATTTAAAAAAGGGAGTGGAAGAGACACTTTCACCAGATGCCGACGTCTATGCAGAAAGGCTTCGAGACACTGGAAGAGACACAATAAGAATGTCAAACTACCTTAAAAAATGGCTGTTTCATCAAATCCCCGGACCAAAAGTGGCCCAGAAGGAATTCAAATATTTGCAACTTGCTCGTATAATTTTCCTCAAATCTTGTCCTGATGCAGATGGTCACACGCTGACAAACTTTTTCAGACTTTTTAGATTTCTTGTTTATGAATCCCTAAAAAAGAATCCACATGCATATCCGGCAAACACAGATGAGATAATACATTCAAGAATTTTGGAAAACTTGAGAACTTGTTTCAAAAAAGTTGAAAGATACAACATTACATTTGAGCCAAACCCTTGTGAGGGAGAGGATGATAATGGCAACGGAGACAGTGGGATTCAAATTGCTTCCATCAAAGATTCAAAAGGGGCCGAGTACAGCATCCAAATGAACTCAACCAAAGATGACCAAATTGAGTTCAAAACAGACAAGAAGAGTGATACAGTTTTGGAAACTGTTTGGAAGCTTATGCTACATGCGCGTGGGTTATATTTATTAAAGTATTTGACAGATGAAAACAATTAATCCTTTTTCTTTTACAGATTATCAATGTGCGGAAGAGTTTAGAGAGCACCCTGAAGATCTCTCTTGGATGTATGTCAAACTACAAGAATTCCTGACAAGTCCTCACATAATGTTTAGATGGTATATTCAAAGACACGAATAACAAGTAGTATTATAAAAAGGCTATTTTCTTTAGGGAAAATCCTGGAGATTATTTGAACAAGGTTTATGCATTTATGCATCCTGGATTCAAACTGCAAAGATTTTCCAAGACGGTGGATGGCTGCGTGAATGCCGCAAAGGAGAGCTCCGTCTTCCAAGAATGGCTTCAGAGACCAAGACGCGTGAGGTACCACTCCAACATTAAATCCAGAGTTGGATATTTTACAAAACTTTTCTTATCCCAAAGGGACTTTCAAACGGAGGCAGTTAAGGGGAGCATGGCCCTTATGGGGGCGGAAAGTGGGGGCAAACCCACGCTTTTTAATGGATTGGGCTATTGCGTCAACAAATTTGACGATCCTCTGACATGGACTCATTTAAATGAAGCTGTAAACGCTAAATGCTAAAAGACGTGACGGATATCTGATGATAAACTGCATTTATACACTAGTTTTACAATAATTGGTAGTAGTTTAGGGCATGGACACGGCGGGGCGCGAGGGACAAATGAATTGTCACTTGTGTCAATATTTGTCCACAAAAAACGGATTTCCTTTTTTTAACAGAATAAAAAATTCAAAATCAATAATTAGTAGACATTCGACATGTTTATTACCAATGCATGGAAAAAGATTCAAGAGGCGGATTATAAATATTGGGTGCTTGTAAGGAAACATAATTTTTCCATTTTTGGAGATTGGAGCACTAAATATAATTTGATTTTTGATTTTGCTTTAGTTTTTGGTACTTTGGTGTATTTCTGGTCAAACGTATAACTACATTCGAGGGACACCCTTTGCGTATAAAAATCAACATGGACTTGTGCTGATCCCCCAAGATTTTGGAGATCAAACTGTAGCTGAGAGCAATTTGATTATGATTCTGTGTAATTTAAGTTTTCAGTTGCATAATTTCAGAAATCCGCAATTTACATTTAATTATATTTTAATTACAGACGGCCTAATTGTCTACAGCATTATTCAACTGATTCAATTGAGGGAGGAAGAGCTCGGAGAATTGGTCAACGTTGGAAGCGTCAGAAATGGAAGCAAAATGGACGCCACTGGGATGACGAAGGAATACAAATTGCTAAAGTTTAAAACGAACTGTGCTATCTTTGCATTTAGCTTCTTGGGGGTTATGCAAATTGCAAAGTACAAATCGTAAATTACATATTGCTCATGTAGTTAGTCATTATATGTATAATTCACACAAAAACAAGTTAGTTAATTTAATTTGCTTAATTCAATTTGTTATTATAATATGAATAGTATCATTTGCAAGATTTTGCTTTAAAATTTTATTGTTTGTATCTAGTTTCATATTTTAATAGTATGGTCAATAAAATTAATCATAATTTGTAACAAGATTGAAAATACAAGTTTTTTGTATCGGTCCAGAATGCAAATTAAGTCAAATTCCATATCCAGCAAAAAAGTGGAACAATAAAAATCTTGCAAAATGCGAGTAGCAAAGGGGTTGATAGAATTCATACAAATTTTGAACCAATATTGCATATGAAATAGGTCAGACAAACATACGCTTCTTAGGTCAGTTTGATAACGAACCAATTTCGTTTGCTCGACAAAAAATATTTTCATATAATTCAGGAATTAATCTACTCTCGTTCTCCTTGAACCAAAGTGCCCAAAAGGAACCAACTCTTTGAAATCAATTTCATTTTTGTCTAACCCTCCTGATCATAAAGATGCGTAAAGCAACAATCATCTCAATTTTGGTATTGTCTGTAGCTTACTTAGCTCAGGCTCATCTTCTCGCGTTCCCCATTAACGAAGATTCATACAAAGAACAGCAATGCATTCCTGCCCCCAGTTCATCGGAAGTCGGTCTCGACTTAAAATGGGTAAAAATTATATTATAAACTAGAAATAATACATTTATTTATAGTCTTTTAATTGGATATCCTTTATGATGCAAATTTTAGTATGGGTCTCAAAAAAAGTTCTACCTCCCTTTCTGGAGTAAGCTTTACAAGTTGAGGACAGCCCAGGACAACTTGGACCGAGAGATGCTTTATGATTATGAATTATGGCCTACTTCTGCCTGCTTAGTTTTTGAAGGGAACACTGTCACAGCATTTGGTCAAACTGTAAAGTACAATATCAGTGGGGATGCCAGTTCAATTTCATTCAGAGCACCAAGAAAACATTGTATGAAAAATATCTCAATATCACTAATTATAAGTATAACTGACTTTTCAAAATATTAGCCAAGTCTGGAAAATTCGAGTTTCACCTAACAGACAACAAGAGCTTTCTTTTGGGTGTGACATGCTGGGAAGATGACCAGTCAAGGTATTAACCTATGCATATGCCATATAACAGTGATATGCTGACAATTTGACTTCTTTTAATTTAAAGTTGGGCAGTTCTCACGCCACAACCGTTTTTGGATATTGAAAGCAGAGAAAAGATATTAAAATATGTCCAAGAAAAAGGATTCAAACTCGAAAATGTTGTTGATGAAAATTATGCATCTTGCAGCCCACTTGCAGTGAGATCTGCTCATCATCAGCCCTACGTTTTGCTTTATCCAGCCCATCGTTATCAACCTTACTATTATTCTTATTGGAGAAAATAGTTTTCTACTTCAATAAATGTATGACCGATATTTGAAAAAAATGAACGAAATAAATTAATTGAGCTACTGAAATATTGTATTGAATATGCGAAATGAATAATGAGACCACAACATTCTTTTTATTAGTACCAAAATTACAAGACATTCCGAGCAATGCTGCATTTATTTTTTGGCACCTAGAGAATAGGCGTTGCCGGAGCAGCATTTTCAAAAACTTTTTTTTCGACAGTTTTAAATAAAAAAAAAATCATTAATTTTATCCTCCGTGATATTCGCAAACGCTTGAGTACGACTCAATTTTCGCAAATTTTAAACGATCTACTCTTTACGAGTCAAAAGAAGACAGGAATTTGAAAAAGTTATTGAAAAATGACTTGGATTTTGACCATCTTGACGTGGGGCTTTGTGGTTGGAATTCTAGCCCCTTGGGGAGTACAAGAAGCCTATTCGGACTACGGGGACCCCCAAGACCCGGACCAACTTCAATTACTGGACGAGAAGCTTCTATCCCTTGACCTGGAACGGAATACTGCCGAAAGTTTTGAATGCCTTGCTCTCAACTCAAAAGTCTCTCAAACCTACGAGTCTTTGCCAACCAAGTCAATGCAAAAACGTGGCTTCAATGAAAAGAAGATTTGCAAGGCGTCCATAATTGTCCCTCTACTCCACTTTGACAAAGAGCAAGGGACGATCTGTCTTTTCAAAGAAGATCCACCTTCCATCATTGCAAAAGTATTATCATTTTTTTAAAAATAAACTATTTACATTTGTAATATAATCAATTATTAAATACTAAAACAGGGGGCCAAGCTAACAATTGGTGATAAGGAAATGGACTTGTCCGTAATAGTTAAAGCAAGCAAGGCCGTCACTGGTTACATGATAGGGGAAAAGTACTCAGTCGTTAAGGGATATCTGATCAAAGGGTATTTATTTTATCAAAAAATCATGAACATTTTAACTTGGATAAAAAACTTATATATGTACTTTGAATTTGCAGATATTTTTACGGACGCATTCGCCTCTATGACAAGTTAAGAGAGCACTTTTTGATCTTTTATGTGGAGCCCTGGAAGAATTTGGATCTGTATAGCAAAGGACAAAAGACTTGTTCCAATGGTCGAAAAGGAAAAGGGTTTCTCTTTGAGTACATCATTCCACAAAAACCTCAACATTCAAAGCCAAAAGTTCAGGATGAATTTCGTCTCCAAACGAAACCCATCGCACCCATCAAGCATTCAACTGAAAAACTGCAAAGTAGTGAGCATACAAATTTACCCCACAGTTCCGAACGTCAATATTCGACAGCTCAAACTCCAACTCCTGTGCAAAAAAGGTCAGAAAATTTTCATTCAAAGCTTATAACAACTCCTATTCCTTATAGTTCTGAAAATTTCCATTCAACGCCCGTAACTACGCCCATTTCCCATAGCTCTGAAAATTTCCACTCAACGCCAGTAACCACGCCCATTTCCCACAGTTCTGAAAATTTCCACTCAACGCCAGTAACCACGCCCATTTCCCACAGTTCTGAAAATTTCCATTCAACGCCAGTAACCAAGCCCATTTCCCACAGTTCTGAAAATTTCCATTCAACGCCCGTAACCACGCCCATTTCCCACAGTTCTGAAAATTTCCATTCAACGCCAGTAACCACGCCCATTTCCCACAGCTCTGAAAATTTCCATTCAACGCCCGTAACCACGCCCATTTCCCACAGCTCTGAAAATTTCCATTCAACGCCCGTAACCACGCCCATTTCCCACAGCTCTGA
>JAQIXN010001993.1:0-14060 GCA_034698145.1 Proisotoma minuta
ATCTGTACAACCAGTTTTGTACAGATTGACATCAGTCCTTTGTTGGTCAGATTCTTGGCCAAGAAACATTGTGAAGGAACTGAAAAGAAGGAGAAATTATAAACACCAAGATTTAATGACCAGAAATATCTGCCAAACTTACTTCCATATTTAAGTGAGCACATTTGTTTGACCCCGCTGTAAGTGTCCAAACGGTTAGTTGGCAGGATCATGACGATCATATCCAATTGGCCTCGGTGTTTTGCCACAATTCCATTGATTTCGTTCTGGAAAGTCGGCAAGTTTCCATCAGGCATTCGCCCTCTGAAAAAGAAATGATTTTAAATTTTAAAAACAAATATAGTTCTACGCTTACTTGTCAGGAGCCGGGAGTCCAAATCCAAGAGGTCCACTGACACGCTGTATGGTGCTAATTAGGTTATCAATATTGGCTGAATCTCTGCTGGAAAACAAGATTGCCCAATTTCGAAATGGTTTCGACACCAGAAATTTTTGGCCTAAATTACCAAATTATGCAATTAATACAACAATAATTATTTAATATCTTAAAATTATAGCGTACTTCTAAATGCCAGTGTCCAATCTCCTTTATCATTAGATTTGAAGGGTCCTTGTTGAAACATGAGCTCCTCCGGAGGCAACACGCGTCCAACAATTTCTGTGGGCTCAGTTTTTAAACGCATTCCCCATCGCGTGAGTTCGTCTCGAATCTATCAACAGATAAATCAATCAATGAATTTAAATAATAATAATAATTTTAAAACAAAATGTTAAGTATTATTAAGGTAAATTACCACTGCATTTTCCATAAGTTTTCTAACAAAGAAAACACACTCTTTGATTCGATTTTGCGGTTCTTGATGCATGTACTGTGAAATGTCCTTCATCAATCGGAAATTTGCACGCATGTCATCATTGAGTCCAGTTTGGTAGCACATTTCAGGAATAAATATCTTTTCTCCTGTGTCTCCTCTTCGAATGTCTCTTTTAGTTGGTCGAGAGATGAGCATGGGTTGAGCTTGAAACTGGATTTGAACGCCTTTTTCTGCATAATAATCCAAGAAGCTGACATTTGATCTAACTCCTCTCCTAGTTCTTTCAAAAGTATCCGATGGTTTGAGATCCCAGTTGATGGCATCAATTTTATAGGTTTTCCTATTGTATCTGGTCATTACAATTGTCCCAACAATTGCCATCTCGCATCGTCTACGAAAATCGTTTGGAAACTCTTTTCGCAAGTCTCTCATGAGACTAAAGACGTCGTCAGTTCTGCAGACCTTGCTGGTCAAATCCACGTTGAGTAGAACAGTTTGTTCCATCTGTCGCATTGATGTTGTATATCCAGGCCAAATCTGGAGTCGATGTTGTGGAATGTCTATTTTTCTATCCGCATCAAAATAGAAACGCCCCAGCAGAGTCAATTCGATTGCCTCTTGAGCTTTCTTTAAAAGGATGTTATAAACTTGGGTCACGAATGATTCCATGGGTCCACAAATACGGACAAAGTTGATTTGGACTTGGTATGCTTCCTCAGGCTTGTCTTGGAAAGCGACCACAAATCTCGACTGCTGATCTTCAATCTCGTGCGTTGTTACGAATGTGGCACCATCAAAGAGAAATGGTCCAATGGTGTCTTGCTTCAGTTTCATAAGAGCCTTTCTCTTAGGAATGTGGTCTATTTCTGGCTCGAAGGTAACGTAGTGAAGACGGAAGATGCAGTTCCCCTTTTTCTGCAGCTGGAAATAATTGGCGAAAAATCGCTTCTTCATTCCAAAAGTCCCATTCTTAGAAAATCCAGGTGGTCGACTCGCAACAAAATCGCGCATCTCTCTAATCGTTTCTAGCCCTCCACGTGCCCCTATAAAAACAAAAAAATTAGACCAACCAATTACTAATGGCATATTTATATTATTTATTTCACCAATTAACATTATTACCTGCAGCGCGACCAATGACATTCCCTGACCGACCATTTCCGTTTCCATTTCCATTGCCGTTGCCATTTCCGTTGCCGTAATGCCCATTTCCATTGCCTCCAGGGGGACTTCCGGAACTGGAACTGTTTGGACTTCCAGTTTCATACACCTCCCGATAAGCCATGGATGGCTCTGAAGTAGTCACTGAGCCACTTTCCGATCCCTCCATCCCAGGCTCCACGTCCACTTGCATGGGCTGAAAGGGGGCGCCAAGGGGTGGGCCCTGTTCCATTCCCGATGGCGGATGCGACAACATCCGTGAGCGCCCTCGCGCCCGCCCACGTCCTGGACGATTAGGATCATCCATTGCTGCTAAAAATGTAAGAAAAGGGAACAATTAATAATTTTCGGTAAATTACGCCGTAACGTTTTTCCTAATAAAAATTAATAAAATTAACCTTTTCCAAAAATTTAATGATTTTTTAGTGGTTCTACCTAAAGTAAATTGGAGAGCTTACCTTTTCTCGTTCTAAATGACTTTTTAACCTTTTATAACGTTTTTGACAATTTTTGGACGAGAGGTAGCTCCTTCCTCCCTCGTGCTTCGTGCTTCCTGTCCAAGTGAACAGTCAACGTTTGACGTTGCTCTCCAAGGAATATGAAAGAGGTAACGAGAGAGCTCAGTTTGCTTTTTTAGCATTAAAGGATAGACTATCTCTTAATGATAAGCGGTATTTGGAGCTTCTGTGGTCACGCCGCCCTTTGTTTGCTGGTGCAAAAGGATGCAGATATTTGCATGAGTCCAAATCCGTGGAAAATGGATTTTTTTGTTAAAACTAAAATTCCGGTGGAAAGGTGATTGAAATGTCTTATCAGTGGAGCTTGAAATAACTTTAAAGTCAATGCAACAAAGTTTCCATAAATTCCACTCTGGCTTCAAATTTTCAACGTCAAATGTCATTCAGAAGAGTATTATGTAGAGTTCATGACATTACATTTGCTTTCATATTATTTATTATAAATTTATAATATCTACATAATCTGAGAAATTTTCTTAACCAAAATTACTGCGTTTGTGTTTTAGTAGTATTTTAGTGTTTTAGTAGTAGAAAGTAGCTTTAACAGTTTAAAATTGTAAATGCATTGATTTGAAACACAATTCTGCAATATTTTTGATTCATATTTAATCATTTTAGTCTTCTTTCAGCTAGTCGACGATAAAATTGAATGATAGATTCATCCATTACATTCGATAGTGATTTGAATTAAACTAGAATGCTATATGCAAAAGTCTCAGAGGAAATTTTGACGTCAACAAAGACAGACACCTTATGCATGGTTTCACCCCTTCGTTATGCCCAAAGTTTATTTTTTATTTAAACGAGGATGAGCTTTTTAACCCTGAATTAATCGCCTTCAATTTACATCCAACTCATGCTCATGTTTATGTGGTTTATCTATCCTTACATTTTTTGCTTCTTGAATACTAGTAATTTATAAACCAGCAGCTGCCAAATGTTGGCATATAACCTTCTCGTCTTCCAATTATTTCACATATTTACATTTTAACAATTTTGACTGCAATGTCTTCAAAAAACGAACCCGAATACTCGGAAATGGACACAAGGGAGGGGAAGGAGTGGAACCAACTTTGTTCTCCGGAAATTTATGATGAAGGCTACATTAAATTGGGACAAGTTAAAGGGATTTTTGCAAGAAGCTATCTCACATTTTACGATAGGATTAAAACATTCCCAATAAAGGATGATGACATATTTGTCGTCAGTTTTCCCAAAACTGGTAAAACTCTTAATTATGCAAGTAAAGAATCTCAAAAATGCCTTGTTTTCAAAGGAACGACTTGGACACAGGAAATGGTTTGGTGCATGATGAATGATATGGATTTTGAAGCTGCCAAAGTGGATTTGGGAAAGCGATTTCCATACTTTGAGTAAGCATCATATATAACTAAAATTGAAATAAAATTAATTTATATATGATGTTTACAGGGTCCGAGCAAATTGGTGGGTTTACAGAAAGAAACACTGCATTTGGGTCGTGAACTTGAATCGTCTTGTTTAATTTTCCGTTTTCTGCTATTTTCTGAAAGGTCTCCAAGATTAGCATCAATTATCCAAAATTCCATTCCAAAAGAAGAGACGAGCCAAACTGATAAAAGTTTTTTCCTCGATTCTTTTGATCTGGTTGAGAATATGAAGGGACGGAGATTTGTCAAGTCTCACCTTCATTTCTCTCTCCTTCCCAAACAATTAATTGAAAAGAGCACAAATGCAAAGATGATTTACGGTAAAAAAAAAAGAAGAAAATACTTCACTTATGGACAGTAAAATAATTAAACTTGCAGTTGCCAGAAACCCCAAAGATACATGCGTGTCTTTTTTTCACCATAGTTGTCTTTTAGGTTAGAACTTGCATCATTTGGCTATTATTTATGTAAATTTTTAAATGGTTTTCATATCAGATGGATATGGAGGAACGCTGGAGCAATTTGTTGAACAATTTATTTCAGATAATGGTTCGGGTTATATAATTTATAACTTGAAAAGAGTTGCTAATCATTACCGTGTTTAATTATTAATCAGTCTTTTGTGCTCCTTACTGGACGCATATGAAACAATTTTGGGAATTAAGAGATCGTGGAGACATTTTGTTTTTAAAATACGAGGATATGAAGCAGGTAAAATGACCAATCCTCATTTGCTTTATCACTTATTAAATTATGGCTCATAAATAATTAGGATCTTCCAGCCGTAATTCGTCAAACATCTCAATTTCTAGGGAAAGAAATGAGTGCTGAAGAAGTTTCTAAATTAGCAGAGCACCTAAGTTTTGAAAACATGAAAAATAATCCCTTTGTAAACCAGGAATATGTTGTGGAAGGGTTGAGAAAAATTCATGGAAGAACCCACAACTCACATTTCATGAGGAAGGGAAAAGTTGGATCGTGGAAAGATGAACTTTCTCCGGAGATTGTGGCCAAAATGGATACATGGATTGAGGAAAATAAAATTGAAGGATTGTATTAATATATACTGGTAAAAATTGTGTAAGCTGGTGTTATTTCTCTAGTTTTACCCATATTTTAAATGATGTTTTAATCTTGCGACGAAAAACAATAATAAATGCAATACAGATCATTCAAGCACACAGTTCCATTGATCTTTCAAACAGTTTTTTCTGAAGCCCAACATCTGCGGCTTGTTTATGAGGTTTTACAACCTCGCAGTTATTGATGAAAACTCCTCCAGTGCCCTCAAGTTCAGGGGACAGTGCCGTGTACAAAACAGTGTCTGCTCCATCCTCTGGGGTCTATTGCAAATAAATAATTATTTAAAGTATAATACTAAAAATATTTACAGATTTACCTTTAAGAGAAACTTGACAAGTCCAGATAAAGTATAAGCAATCAGCCCAATGTTTTTCCAAAGTTCAGAATAAATGGCCCCAGGGTGCAATGAATAAGCGTTGACTTTCCCATTGTCCTTATCAGAGCTTAACAATTTGTCAAGGTATCTAGCATGCATAATTTGACATAATTTGGAATCGCTGTAGCTTTTGTTGCTTGCATACACTTTGCTAATTTCATACAAAAAAACGATTTTCAAAGGATTCTTTTAATAATGAATTTTTCTCACCATTCCTCTAAATCGTTAAAATCCAGATCTGCGCCATAATTGGCGTCAGAGGCTACATTTACTATCCGACAGGCGACATGTTTCTGAGGTAACTTGGAAGTTTCCTTAATTTTTGGAAGCAGCTCTTGTGTGAGAAGAAAATGGGAGAGGTAATTGACTTGAAATTGAGATTCATAACCGTCCTCAGTCAACTCATAGGATCCAAACATAATTCCAGCTATTTTTCAAACATACTTTTAGAACAATTATGATTATGAAAAGTTTTAACAAATACAAACCATTATTTATCAAAAGATCGATTCTTTTCACATCCTTATTAACACACTGTGCAAATTTTCTCACGCTGCTCAAGGACTTTAAATCCAATTCAAAAACTTTCGTACTCCCTGTTGTTACCCCGGAAGAACGAATTATTTTTATGACAGTTTCTCCATCTTTAGGAGAGCGACAGCCTAAAAAAATATGTTCAAGATATCTGTATGGTTTAAACTAAATAAAATTACCAACTACAACATGAAATTTAGCTTGCAATAACTTTTTGAGAACTTGCTTCCCAATTCCTTTTGTGCCCCCGGTGAGAACTGCAACTTCTCCACTTCTATCCGGCATCTCTTCACAACATATAATTCTGACTGTTTATAATTATTTCAAACAATAAAATGTTTTATTTTTACTCACCTTCAAATTTTTTAGGTCTTTTCCAAAACTCCCTGTAAACATTATATGGAACCATCATATGCACGAATAAGATGGGATACCAAGACCAGACAAATTTCCAAAACCGGGCTAAGAAACTTCCAGGAGCTTCTGTCATTTTATTTTTAGTAATTTTATATTATTTATATTCCGACAAATTATTTTATTCTACTTCAGCTGACATAAGAGTGAGGAAAGTAGGATGAATACATAAGATATAATTTGTAAATAACAAGTTTATGGTTTGTTAGAACAAAAAAACCAGTTTAGTTTTTTATCCCCACTCAGCTTTACAAATTGAATATTTTATTCACTATGAAAATGGCCAAGACAAAGGCATTTGTTTCCAAATTGTTTACATATTGTTGTTTGATGAAAAATGCATGCAATTGTTGTAATTTCAATAAATTGCATAAAAATCCGATATATTTTGGTCTCTTTAATTGGAATTAAACTATGCAAACATATTTGTAAGCAGTTGAAACTCTGGAAGAGCACCATTTGTAATTACTGAAGCCAAGGAGTGTGTAAATTCCGTATCCATTATCTCGGTTGCAAGGTGCTGCCAAATTATTGTAAGGTGCTAAAACGTCGATAGATAGCCAATACCTAAAGTTAATTAATTTATTCTATTAGGTCAATATAATATTGAATTGAGTAAATTATAAATACCAATTGTCGGCAAATCTATCAAATACTCCAGATGTCCAAATTTCATCAACTAAAGTGGGTCAAAAAAGATCAACATTCGTACATACACTTTGTATTTAATGTCATGGAATTTATATGCTCACATTCATTCATCGCATATAGGAAATCTCGAACTTGCAAATCCTGATCATTGTTTAGAATGTAAACAAGGTCTCCCTGATATTTCTTGCATCCTGATATAGCCCCTGCGTGTGTCTCCTAAAAAATACCAATTAATATTAACTACCAATACCCTGAAAATTGTGTCGATATAATAATTTATACTTTTGTACCCTATTCGTACTCAAATAAAGCGATAATGGCTTTCTTTCTGTACTGTTCACAGGAGTAAAAATGCCACTGCCTTTGAATCCTGGAAGGTTAAAAATTGTTAAAATTAGTTAAATTATTACGATTAGCGTTTAATTGCAAAGCTACTTCAAATACCATCTTTAAGAAGTTGTTGATGAATGTCTGGACTTGTGCTTTCCACAAAACTAATCGTGATGACAACAAAAGCAACTAGATAAAGCCCCGCCTTCATTTTGTGAATTGCTTTGCTGTACTGATTAATTCCTTTTGAATGTGCATCTATGCAAAAGTGTGCATCTATTTATATGAGTAACACTCATCATAAATGTCTTTGTCGGTCATTTATTGTATCTATTATTTAGTAACTCCAATTACATAACGAGTAGAATTGTTTAACTGTTTCCATGAAATTGAAATATATGTAAACACTTGA
The DNA here is from genome assembly GCA_034698145.1 of Proisotoma minuta. NCBI lineage: Eukaryota > Metazoa > Arthropoda > Collembola > Entomobryomorpha > Isotomidae > Proisotoma > Proisotoma minuta. The sequence continues at coordinate 7,704 of JAQIXN010001993.1, forward strand.
GTTGATCGGCAAGATTGAATTGGAGAAAGTTTACATAAGTTAACGAAAATTACGATAAAAAGCAATTTGTAGATATTGCAGAGATTTATAATTATTTTTACATTCTATTGTAGATGACCTAAGAGTATACTTAAATTATAGGTTATTGTATAATTAATTTCATTTCAAATAAAACGTTTCATGATGACGCAAGTAAATAATGTACACACCTACTCTCCAGATCTTTTATTGTCATTTTAAATGGAATCTTGGTTTTCAATAAATTTATTACGTTGAAAATGAATTATGGATTAAAAAGCTTAAATGTCAAAGTTGAATGTAGTTCAAGTGGATTTCTCTGAACGCGTCTAATTAATGAATATACTCCGCAGACCTTACTTTGCATATAAATTGATGCTCATGAGATGGAATTTGCATTTGTAAACTTTTCCGTTCATAGATAAATTGGCAGATTTTATGTATTTTGAGAACCGTTTAGAGCTTTTGTCCCACGTACGTACCTAGAAGTTTTAAAATATATTCAATCTGGAATCCAGATTCTGGATCCATAGTTGTTGATATTTGACAGAATTCCGCTGCATTTTTTCCTGACTGAATTCCAATATAAAATCAATAATCATGCCACAAATCATCAAGTTTAACAAAATGTCGATGCTTCATTTCACCAGTATATCTCTATTGATTTTAGTAGTTTCCAATGTGGAAAGTAAGGTTGTAAGGTACGACTTTGAGGTGGGCTACATCAGCGGCTCTCCAGATGGCGTTCACGTGGACCACGTTATTGGAATCAATGGAGAATTTCCAGGACCGGTTTTAGAGGGAAATGTTGGTGACACTTTGGAAGTTCGAGTTTTAAACTCGTTGGACGACGGCTCAAATGTTACAATCCATTGGCATGGCTTTCATCAGGTACTAATCAATTGAAACATATGGTTATTTTACCAACTATATAACGATCTATAGCGAGGGACGCCTTTTGAAGATGGTCCGGTTCATATCACTCAATGTCCCCTGAAACGGGGATCATCCCAATTATATCGTTTTAATCTTCATGATCCAGGGACATATTGGTATCATAGTCATGTAAGGATGATTTTATTGCTCAGTGAATGATGATATCTAAGTATTCGTATTTATATAACAATGAAAAATATAAAATTTAGGTAATGTCTCAGTACACGGCAGGTCTATGGGGAGTAATTATCGTTCGAGCTGTTCCAGAAGTCTACAGATACGATGACGAATTTACCCTTTCTCTAACCGATTGGCATCACCTCCCTTTTACAACAAATGAACACTGGTACTTGAGTCCTGCGTCTCTTGGTGCCCCACCATTTCCAGGTTGGTTCACATAATTGCATAGTTTGGTATTTTTTGCATAAAGTAAAAGCTTTGGTTCCCATGTAGATTCCGTACTTCTTGGCTCTTCTAGAAACGGAATTTTTGGTCGATATCCCTGTAAAATTGCGGAATCCAAAGGGACTTTCTGCAACAATGCTGGACAAAAAAGACCCTTAATCAAACTAGCGCTTGGAAAAACATACCGGCTTCGGCTTGTGAATCCAAGTGCAATGGTTTCCTTTGATTTTGGCATCGATTCTCATTCACTTGACACCATTGAAGTTGACAGTGTTGATGTTTATGCTACAAGAAATTTTAGTTCCGTTGTCATTGGTGCAGCTCAAAGATATTCGTTTCTCATAAGGCCACCATCTGGGACCGTGTCAGGATCTCGATACTTGGTTCGTGCGGTGACCAGAGTGGGTGACATTTTCCGAGGCCCCGACCCAAATACAAACATAAATCCATACCAAACTTTAAATAATTCTGAATTTGCCACTGTCACTGCCGTAATTGAATACGTGAACGAAGTCAGAGGTCAACCCTTGGTATCAGAAGGAATTGAGTTGTTCGACTACTCTCAAAGGATTGAGAGTCCTCCGTCCCAACTTCCACTTGGTCCTTTGGACGAACTGGAGCTATTTCCCATAAATCCTGAACAGGCCCCAGCCATAGCTGATGTTAGCATAAGTTTGGATATAATCGCAAAACGAGTAAACGGTGTAACGCATCTGACATTTAATAATAAAGAATTTGTCCTTCCTGATGGAGGGAAACCCTTGTTGGCCCGGATGATGGATGGAGATGCATTTGAACCTCAACTAAATGTATACAGGATCAACTACAATAAGACGGTGGAGCTAGTTATTTACAACGGGGGTGGACCACATCCCCTTCATTTGCACGGGCATCATTTCTTTATTGTGGCAAAAGGGCGGGAAAATTCAGGACGCTACAACTCCAAAGTCAACCCAATAAGATTACGGACTCTGAAACGAGACACAGTGCTCGTCAACAGGAATTCATCGTTGGTGCTAAGATGGAGAGCTGATAATCCTGGGATGTGGACCTTCCACTGTCACATCGATTGGCACATGTTGGGAGGAATGGTCATAAATTTTGCAGAGGCTGCAGAAGAGCTAAGAAGGACAATTGGGGTTCCAAACGAAGCCAGGAGAGTTTGTGCCGAACAAGGTGTGAATTTGTGAACATAGAACTTTTCAAATATACAAATTTTGGAACTTGATTTATGCAGAATAAATGAACGTTAAATACAATAGAGAATTGCATAGAATTATTATTATTTTGTCCTTTTAGAAATATTATAGGTACATGAATGAGTAATACTTAAACTTAAACTCCTTTTATGCCAGATCTAAACATCAAAACAAGAGAAGCACAACTTGTAATGCAAAAATTCTCTATAACAAAAGTTGAAGTTGAATCTAAATAATTGCTACCAAATTTTAATTTCAGAGATGTACAAGAGGACAATTCTTTAATGCAAAGTTTAATTGATTTTCTACTGCATTTCATTGTTTCCTCGGCTGTTTGATTCTTTCTTATTTTTACTAATCTTTCCGAATCAATATACAATTTTCCAGCCGTTGTACAACATAACACAATTGCAAGCAGACAATCTAGCCCAAAAAATAAAAACACAATAAATTGTTGCCACGGAAGATATTTTCTCAAAGCAATGCAAGAAAAGGATGTGTAAATTTGTGCAAAGGCAATTGGACCAATTACACCTGGCAACACGGTTTTACTTACACAAGCATTCAGCAAATTTTCTAATATCTGTAGTTTTCTATATACAAAGAGCCAATACTTGTGGCTTCCATTTTTATTTTTTTGATGGAGCAATTTAACATAGCTCCAAATGCAAATAGTTCCACAAATCAAAATGTAAGGTACCAAAAAAGCACATTCCATGGAATAGTCGATGATCACTTTGTAGTCAAACAGACAAAGAATTATATGTAAAATTAAGCAAGCATTTTTACACGTATTAGATTTATACAAAAACGGCATAATCTGGGATCCGATAAATGGTAAAATTCCAGCAGGTTTCATTAAAAGCAAGATTAAAACGCCCAACGGAAACGCCCAACGGGTCAAGGAAACTACAGCAAATGCTCGAAGAGCTAGTCCCAAAAGTCTGTACGCAAATGTTTTTCTGGACTGAACTCCATGACCTTAAAAATCCAATCCAAAGTTAAATAAATTATTATTATTGAAAACGAACTATTACCTTTTTGTAATCTTAATTCATAGCTAATTATAGCATTGATAATTATCGTTGAACAATTGGACATTTCCCAATCCCATGTAATTAGCGTTCCGGCTACAATAGCAATAAAGAAAACTGCTGATTGAAGTTTATCCTCAAAAGAAAAATTTCCAAACGCAATATTGAAAAATTGAAAAATAATGTACAAAACTCGGAATACTGTGTAGCATCTTAACTTTAATTTTTTTCTAGAATTATGGGCTCTTTGTAATTTATTAGTCTGCACATCCCAAATGAATTGAGAGGAACTAAACTTTCGAGATAGTTTCAAATAGGAAATCAAAAACCCGAGAACGTCTTGTCGGTACATTATATATTGTTTCAATTTGAGTTGTATTCTGTTAATGAAACCTTTATGGCTCTACATTTGATTTTAGAAATTCCAACTTGGAATATATTCGAAATTGAAACATGTACACTTTTTAATTATGCATTTACACTGAATTATTCAAAATCAATTGTATTGATTCTATAACAAATAGCCCCATTGCATAGTTTAATTTCGTTTTATTCAATCTTGATGACTTTGGCTCTTAAGATAGCTTAATTGTTTATCCCTAATGAAATCAAACTATAATTAAGACTCATCTTGTGATCCTATTATGAGGCAGATTCTAAATTAGAATGTGTAACTAAAATATTGACTCTTTAAATAGACTCTATAAATATAATTTTTGCAGCTTTATTATCAGTTGAGCAATTACAATTTTCAAAAAAATTAAACCACACAGACATATTTCAAAGCAGTGCTCGTTCTTGATGAACACCATTTGTAATTACTGAGGGCATATTGTGTAAAAACTCCGTACCCACTGGCTCGGTTACATCCAGGCCCCAAATTGTTGTAAAATGTTGCCAAAGTGTCGATAGGCAACCAATACCTATATAGATATTAAAAATTAATATTTAAACAATTATACTTTTCTATCGATATTATTTAACACTATATAAGCATATACCAATTACCAATTTGAAGCAGGGCTATCATAGATAGCACTTGTCCACACCGGTTCAACTTTCATAAAAAACGACATCATTTAACAAATATTTTCAAAAGCTGCCATAATTTTAAATAGTACTCACAAGTTCCAGTCTCCAACAGAAAATCTCTAACTTGATAGTCCTGATTTTGGTTCAAGATGTAGACGAGTTCTCCCCCAAATTGCTTGCATTGTGTAATTGCTGCTGATTGACTTTTCTGGAATTAGTAGATAAGCAATAATACAAACATAATGTAGGATAATTTGACAGTGTACCTTATCAGGACTGAGCCAAAGGGACATGGAATTAGCGCTGGCTATTCCAAAACCCGAACTGCTTCCTTCAGGAGTGAAACTGCCACCGCTTTGGAAACCTATTTTTTTAAATTTAGATTTAGGTTTCTTTTTAAAATGTTTTTTTTACCTTGGTCTAAAAGTTGTTGAACTCCATTTCCAGTGGGAATTTTCTTGGAATGGGTGACTGCAACAAAGGCGCTCAGAGAGAGAATTATGCAAAAAATCTTCATGTTTGAGGTTAATGCTTTTGAGCATGTGTGGAGAAACTCTGTAAACGGTTTTAATTTATATAACTCTGAATTATCATTTGAATGATTTGAAAAGAATGACACCAGGCTTTGCTTTGATAAATTTCTGCTAAATTTATAAATTGATTTGTTTGATCAGATGTCATGTCTAAATTTTTATCCGTAAACGGTGAATGTGGTTTCGTCATTGTAATTGAGATTGTTTACAATTGAACGTCACAAAAATTAAAGTTCAAAAGGTTCCTGGTAAAATTAAAGTCAAATTTAAATTTGACTTTTTATTATCATTTTAATTAATAAACTATTACTAATTTGCATAAGGATAGGCAGTAGGTAACCGAACAAAAAAAGACCTGGTTGTTAAGCTTTAAAATTTCAAATTGAAATGGACTTTTGATATTGTGAAGGTTAAAATAGGTAATGCTGTATAGTATGTTCTTTGTAAAATTGAAACGCGTTCTGAATATTAAAAAGTAGTGCAAATATGGAACATTCAAAACTCAAAAAGGTAATTTATTTAAAGCGACTAAATAATAAGTATACTTCAGTCCATAATCTTCTGCTTCTCCCACATTTTTTATCACTGAAGAGAATTGGCCTTTCATTGCACTACCTATAGGTATTTTGTCCGTTTTAAATATTTTACAAAAATTGTGAAAATATGAAATTTTAATAAATAACTTTGTAGCTTCATTTTTTCAGTGAAACTCTGCAACATAAAAACAAACGATTTTCCAATATTTGAGCGTCGTAGTCAAATTTTTATACCTAGGTATTGCAGAAACACAGCGGGGAAATTGTTCATGTGTTAATGGATGCTGTGTAAATTTGAAAAGTTTTATCGACTTTGGCACCATTTACAACTTTTTGTCTTAATTTGGCTTCTAATTGTTGTTTTTATTTAATAAACATATTACTGATAAAAAAACTTTAAAATAAATTTGCATGTTTTACGATCTTGGACAAATAAATCCCTGCAAAATGATCCATTCTTCTCTTAACTATGGTTATTTAAACAAGTTGCATACAATGCATAATAATGTTGCATATGTATTAGAAAGACATTTATGTATCTTCAGTTTAAAATTTCCAAATTGTAATTCCTATCATTGATTTTCATTCAGTGGTCTCGCGCTCCTCATCCGGCAATGGTAATCGGCAATACCCTAAATGCACTTTCTGACCTAGGGTCGAGTCA
>JAQIXN010001994.1:0-14059 GCA_034698145.1 Proisotoma minuta
ATTTTCAATAGTCAATACCGTTAGCTTGCTGCAGAGGCAAACATTTTGGACAGAACTTACGGGACTACTAGGTATATTCAATTTAACTAAGGAAATCTTATCATCCCCGGGACAAAATTTAATATATAGGCCTGAATTTATATTTCAAATGAGACCCCATTTGTATTTTTTTTCTTAAAAGGGACAATTACCTTTGTCGTTGAGTTTGTGTTGCCCTATGATGTTTTTTTTTTCAAACTTGACCTTAATAACAATTCTAATGACAATGCTGCAAATTCAATATGATTTTACGCATTGTTCAAAGTTTTTCGTACTGTTAGAGAGTCAGACAGATGAACATTGAGTTAATATAATATAGATTCTTAAAATAATCTACATTTAAATTTTAGAACAAAGACATGCTCGTCATTTGGGCGATTGGGGACACGGACACCATCGGCTATCACAGCTCCCGGGGTCAAGTGTCATTTAACATAATTGGAGCAGCTGAAGGCGGTCATCAAACAACAACTCCGCCGAGACAAACGACGCAAGGCGGCGGATCAAATAATGCTGATAAAACTAATCTATCTTTTATCTCTTTATTTAGTAGCTTTATTTTATTGTGGCTATTAAAAGAGTAGCGGAAAATTATGATAAAATTATCCAGACTTTGATGCTTATATCAATATGCAAACTTGTGTAAGTTTATTTGTACAATTTCTGAAAAAATTTAATAAACTATAATTGTATCAAAGTTATGTAAAATTATTTACATAATTATGTAACTAGTACTAGGCTAGTGGGTTAAATAATAAAACAAATTTTCCAACAGATGGTTACCAATGTGTTGGCTTTGTTGTTATGACAACGTGGTGTTCAATCACGGAAGCAAGATCTTTAGAATATAAGAGAGGACAAATAATGGGGAAAAGGCTACCTATGTATAAAATAACTTTATCATCTACATATTTTTCTTGTTATGAAAAAATAAGCAGCGCCTGCTTCTAGTAAAATGATTTTCAAATTTGTATTTTCTTCACTGTTTATCTACACCTTGTATTTTGTTAGGACAAAGGCGCAAATTGGTAAGAAACTATGACAACAATTTCTAAATATTTTTTGATTTTAAATATAAGTTTTTCCAAGCATCCGTTTTTAAGACACAGCCATGTGTATTTTACGAAAGCCTAATTTTGAAAACTTGATTTAATTCGTAAAAATAAGTTAATTCTTAAAAAAATCAGCTCAATCAATTAGAAATATTAACCAGTTTTAAATCTTTTGAATTAAAAGGGATTATATTAAATGAAATTGGAACATTTTAATTAAAAGATAATTAACTTTTATTTGCCCTTTTTTAGCTACGGAATCTTCCGTATCGCTTATTACAGTTGGGGATTACAATGATGAGAAACATTTCTATATCCATGAAACACCATATCGATTTTATTATAAAAGGAGGGACATTTTTAATAAAAGGACACAGGTAAGTATTTTAAAATCAATTTGAATTTTCACTAAAGATCATTAAAAGGCAAACTACTTTTCCGCAACGAAAGCCTGCCGCCAATTAAGTCCGGGATTAGCAACACTTGCAAACTTGGAAAAGAGAGAAGCATTTCAATTTTTGAATAACAATTTAACAGATGGTTGGAGCCTTCCTTTAAATTGTAAGTTTTGATTTTTAAATTTATCAATAGTGTAAGCTAAAAAGCAACAAAGCAATTTACACAGCAAATTTGAATTGCTTTATTGTGCTTTTTTGCGCAATAGTAAATACTAATTGACTACAAATAAAGCTTCAAATTGCAAAAATTTACAATTATTTTAAAAATTTACAGATCAAGCAGTGGGAAATAGTTATTGGATTGGTGGAAATAATTTTGGGGACGGGATATGGGCTTGGGAAAATTCAGGAAAGGATTTAAATTATGGCGAAGGTTGGGCTGCAGGGGAACCAAAAGTTGGAAATTGTTTGGAATTGATTCGGTTGCCGGGAGCGACAGATTTTAAATTCAGAGCTGCCAATTGCTTAGAAAAGAAAAGATTTATTTGTCAAATGGATGTCACAAGTTGTGATGCAATTGATGGAGTAAAACACATAATTCCTTAAGTTAAGGGTGATTGGTGTACATTAATTAATATTTATTATGTCACGGATTCTCTCAATGTTTTATTTACCAAAAATTATAAATCTTGTCACGCGTAACAAGCATGTAAATGCAAGTACGAGAGAATAAATTATTATTAATTAATAACCATTATCCACTAAAAAATAAAATTAAAACCAACAAAAATCTAGAAAAATCTAAAAAGTCTGAATAAATTGTGATTGAATATCCAACACTCGTTAACGGAAAACTTGTATAAAATTATCCAGACATGGGTTTGTCAATATTGAACTTGACAAATATTTATATATTTGACTAATACCTATGGAATAAATGTAAATAAATGTATTTGTATGATTCATGAACATTTTTTAACATATTAAAATGATATTGTTTTATTTTGTTTAATAGTATAATTATTGTAATTATTAAAAGTATTGATATTAATTACTTCTCATTTTATGACCTTGTATTTTTGTAAAGTCTCAACTCATTTTTTGATTTACTCAATTTACTCAATTCATAACCATAAAAGCTCATGGTGAGACCTCCACTAACTTTAACATAGGCAGATATTTTTAAATATACAAATCTCACGCATTACATTCAACATTCTACAAAATATTGAAAATTGTTTTTGATGAAATGGTTGGCTTAATTTTGAATTTACATACTTACGTTACTTGAAATAAAAACAAAGAAAGGTATTATCTTTTCCCTTCTATTAGACCCTTCTATTTATAGTATTGTAATAAAAAGTTTTCGTCTTAAGGAAAATATTTATTGAAAAGGTTGTTTTCTTGGAAGTCAACTCAACTTTTTTTACCTGTGGATATTTTTAGGGATTAGCCTAGCAATGGGAAAGTAACATGTAAATAGTTGTACATTGAAAATGTTATGGCTTCATATGCATTTTAGATTTGTATTCTTTAATATTTTTAGTAGTACTCCAGACTTGGGCCGTGACACATGTAAATTGATGCTATATTTGGAGCAATTTGTTGGAAACATTTTGTAAAATGTGCAAAGAGGAGGAGTGGGAGTGGGAGGGGCTAGAAAGTAGTGAAAACGAAAGTGAAGAGGAAATGGATTCATCTGAAGATGGTAAGTTTAAATCAAAATTTCCTCAAAGTAAAATTTACAAGTAAAGTGTAAGAAAAGTGAAATTTTAAGCTAGAGATACAAAAGCAGATAATTAAAACTGTGACACCCTGTGATGTATAATTTCTAAAATTACTATTTAAATTCAAAATTTTCTAATTTTAAACTGTTTGATTTATACAAAATTCAATTTTTCAAAAAGACAAAAGTGCAAAGTTTTAAACATCTATCCTTATATTTTTAGATTCACCTAATTTCAAAAGGAAACGAAAATCGGAGTTAAAAATTAAGAACAAAATCTGTGCTTGCAATTTCCCAAGCTGTCCTTTTAAGAGGCCTTCCTCACAAACTCTTAGAGATCACATTCTCTCAGCAAAAGATCATTTTGAAGCTGTTCAAGATGAAAACAGCTTCAAATGCATGTTTAAATCCCCCTTAAACTCGATTTGCGGCAAACTCCTCACTTCCACGACTAAACTACAGGTGCATTGGAAATCTCATTGGACAGATGCAGTTAAGCCATTCACTTGTAGCCACGGCAATTGCGGTAAAAAATTCCCAGATGCCAAAGCCTTGCGCCAACATCTTCGTTCCCATTCCACCGCCAAAAATATTAGCTGTGGCTGGTGCAAACAGAAATTTAAATCAGCACATTTTCTCAAACTACATCAAAATCGCCCGGGTGCTAAAATGAAGTTAAGTTGCGCACAATGCTCCAAACCCTATTGTAGTAAAGGAAGATACAATTCCCACCTTACTTTTCACGATAAACAAGAAAATCCGGAGGCTTATGCGATACATCGTTGTACTTTTTGTGGAGAACGATTTTCTAACAAAAACAGACTTTCGCGGCATATAACAAAACACACAATGGAAAAAATTTACAAGTGTGGAGCTTGTGCTAAATCTTTTGCCTCTTCTTCAGCAATGCATTTGCACAAACGAACGGTAAATTAATTGTTAAGGGGGCAAAAATCTTATATTTAATTGTATTTGTTAAAGGTCCACAATGTCAATATTGATAAAGATCTCCAGTGCAAAATTTGTTACAGAGTTTCCAGGAATAAAGAAGCAGCTGTTGCTCATTCATTTTTTTGTGAGGAAGGATCCCAATTTTTTGTCCACATTGGAGGGAGTAAATTAGGGCGAAACAGTTTATATAAATGTCGTAAATGTAATGTCAAGCCTAGAAATTTGGGACACATTAAACGACACGTACTTTCACATCATACAAATTTAAAGCTGTATCAATGTTCTCAATGCCCGAAGCAATTCAGCGAACTTTGGGATTTAAATGGACATTTTAATAGAAGCCACGGAGAGAAAAAACTGAGCAGTTGTGATATTTGTGGAAAAGACGTTGTGCATCTCCAGTCCCATTTGAAGATACACAAAAGTGACAAATTGTTGCAAAAGGTAGCTAATTGCATGTTAAATAATTTTTGATTCTAAAATATTTGAAAATTTTAAACCCCTTTCCAGTGCTATTTCTGTCCTAAGCAATTTACCACCAAGGCTTCATATTATCTCCACCTAAATTCTCACACAAAGGAACGACATTTTGGTTGCAAACTTTGCCCCAAATTATTCCTCAGCTTTTCCAAACACAAAAGCCATTTTTTGAATGTCCATGAAAATGCCGTAAGAAAATTTAAATGTGAGGAAGAAGGTTGTGAAAAACGTTTTAAAAGAAAGCACGAGGTTGCAGCACATATCAAGGGATTTCACGGAAATGAAAAATTTCCTTGTGAGGTTTGTGGTGTGGACTTTAGATCCAAAAATGGGCTGACAATTCATCTCAAAAGTAAGGCTCATAAAGTGGGAGAATATAAGAAATCCAATCCAGTTCGTTGGGAGACTTTGAAGAAGTTTGCGCAGCCTCAGAAGGATGATAGCAAAGGTTATTAATATTTTTAGGACTTTAATAGGTTTTTTTAATTTTTGGATAATTTTCAATTTCAGATCTTATCGCGCCAATAATTCCAGCTCCAAAATTCGTCCGGAAAATTTTCAAATGCCGACAACCGAATTGTGGACAAATATTCCCTACAGCTGATGAATTAAGGGCTCATATAAATTCAAAAGAATATCCTTGCGAATGGTGCAGAGATAAATTTAAAACAGAAAATTTAGCGAACAGGCACCAAAAGGAAAGTTCTTGGGGGAAAGAATTGAAATGTGAAGAATGTGATATCAAATTTTGCATAAGCATCAAGTAACTATTGCTGATATGAAAAAGGTTTGAAAGGGCTTAAAATAGAATTGGTTCTTTTCAGATATAAAAGTCACATGGAGCTAGTTCACGGTGAATCACAAGGATGGAATTTCGAATGTTATTTTTGTTCCAAAAAATCCAAAACCCGTCAACAATTCGAGGGTCATCTTCATATTCACACAACAGAGAAGGCTGAGGGGTGTGACCGCTGTCAACTGAGGTTTAAATGTACTTCTGCTCTAAAAAAGCACAAGTTTAGAGTAAGTATTGTTTGCAAACATTTAAGTAGATTAATCCATATTTATATTTAGGTACATAACTCCGATGATCCGCTGAAATGTGTAAAATGTGGGAAGAAATCTCAAGATAAAGCTGGGCTGAAATTTCATTCGACTTTTTGTGGGGAGTCAAAATACTATAAACAAATTGAAAATGAGGAAAGCCAAAAATCATTCAAATGTCTGAAATGCCCACATGAAAACAAGAAGATACACGGAATTATGGGGCATGTGCTAAGTGCCCATTTAAATCTACGATTTTTTAATTGCACCCATTGCTCAAAATCATTCGTTTGTAGGGGTGATCTTGGAAAGCATTTGAAATCTTTAGATAAGGAACAATTTCCGTGCGAAGTGTGTGGTAAATTTAATTCTACAAGGCGGACTTTGAATTTTCACATGGCAATTCACGACAAAAAAAGGATTTGCGTTAAGGTAATTACAAATATTATGTGTTTAAACATCAGGGTTCGCTAAAAAGCAAAAAAGCATCTTTTTTAAAAAAATGCTTTATTGTTTTTTTTCAATACGCCATCTCTTGGATGATTATATAAAATAGTATTTTACCTTTCCCGCCTTTTTGAAAAAGCATAAAAGCACTTTAAACCTTTTTTGCTCTTGCGAATTCTGCTGTACAAAAATTTATCAAAATATTTTAATATTTTTTATGAAAATAATTGTGATTTGAATTTTTATTTATCTTTAGTGTCCTTGGTGTCCCAAAAAATTTCTGTCAAACCAATCCCTTCACTTTCATATGGCACAACATACAAATGAACGACATTTCAGTTGCAAATATTGCAACAGAAAATTTTTGACAAAGGATATTTTACTTCGACATATTTTAAAAGTGCATGAAACTTCAAGGAATTTCAAATGTTTGAGGTCTGATTGCGGAAAATGTTTCCGTACTAAAAAAGAGCTCAAGCTGCACACGATTGGAGTTCATGGGGAAAAGGCTTTTCACTGCCAACTTTGCAACGTTTCTTTCAAACTAAAAGCAAGATTGAGGGTTCATAAAAACTCAAATGATCACATTATAAACTTTGAGAAAGCTGTACAAGGTTTGGTAGGATAACTTGTTTTTATTGCTTATAAATGTTGTTAACTTGTAAAAGTTCGTATTATTAATAATAATAATTTAAGGCAATGTGAATTTATAATGCGTTATATGGTTTTAAGTATTTGAATTTTAATTTTTGAAAAGAATTGATTTTTTAAAACTGGAAAATTGCTTGTAAAAACGGCAAAAATTTGGGAAATTTAAAATATTTTTAATAAGTATATTTTCGGATGCCATCAAGTAAACTTTGTTTATGAGAATCTGCATCATATTTTTTAATAATTTTTGACCATATACAACTTTTTTTTTAAATTTCTCTTTGAATTTCGGAAATGTTTCTGGCTTTTCTGAAAGTTTCAGTACTGTTTTAGAAAATGTCTAGAATTTACATTCATTATTTACATACATTTATTGTTTTTATTGCAGTTAACTCAATATTACAAAAAAAAGGTTTTAAACTTTGAAATATTTAAATACTGCTTAATTTCAATTTGATAATTAATTTATTTGAATAAAAAAATTAGTTCAATTCATAATTTGTCCTTGAAAATTTTTTTAAAAAATCTAAAAAAGAAAACTTTTATACCAATTTAAATATTTAAATCCTTTAGTTGTAATAATGTACAATATTATTTGCCAGTGTTCTGCTATTAGAACAACAAAGGAAATAAATGTGATGCAGACGCAAGTTGCCAAAATTAGGTGCAAATGCTCCCTTTTTATAAAATTACCTTCATTTTCATCCGGAAAATGTACATTTATTTGTCTATTACTTCTAAAATCCCACAATTTTTGCCAAAAATCGCGAAATCCAAACTGCTCCAAATCCAAATACACTTTCACAAAAGCAGATGAATCGTGAAATACATATTCATCAATCATAGGCTTTCCTAAAAACTTTGCGACAATTGAACAAGTTTTATTTAATAATGCTACTGCCGAAAATTTATAGAAAACCGAGTTGGAATCCATATCGATAAATGCTTCTTTGTTTTTGTACAAATCCAAGTAAAATTTAGAACTTAAATTGCGCCCAATGCGCTGCTTTAATTTAAAGACATTTTCAAATTTAAAAATATGTGCAACGTTCCAACTTTTAAATTCATCTTGAAATTCATTATGCTCGATTACCTTACTATGCTTTAAATCATTTGTGTGTTTTGATATTACATAACCTGCTTTAATTAATGACACAATATCTTTATAGGGCTCTACTTTTGTTGGTGATATTACAATACTAGTGACAACATTTTCATAAAAAGTCAGCAGAAAAACCATAGCCAAGGATATTAATAGCATTACATGTCCATAATTTGGTTCTGAATCAAAAGGTTGTCTCACAACTTCCCTCAATATTTTAGAAAAACAGTTGAAAAATAGTTTCCAACTTACAACCTTCTTATTTTTTCTAACAATGCAAGCAAGATAAGCTATTGATGCCAAATTAACTGTGCAAATTATAGATATCCAAATGAAGGTATCAAAAGCAGAAAACCAAACACCAAAATTTGTCAACGATGCTTGTTCGTCATATTTGTCATGACAATAGAATGCAGGATGTCCTATAATGCCGTAAAATGGGTTTCCAGCCCCAAGCCGGCGTTCGTTGGGACGTCCGTGAAAAAATATCAAGCCAACAGCAGCATCATCGAGAACCGATGATGGGTTTTTCTTAGAGTGTGAATGTGATGAAAAGAACAGTTCATTTTCTTCTTGATTTCTTCAAATAAAGTTATTCCAGGGGTGCAATAGATGTTCATAAATTCCGTCCTTATTTTGGGTTTCTGCAACTAAATTTTAAAAATTAGTTAAGTTTGACTTTATATTAAATTTGTAATATTTAGGTAGGTATAGCTCCTTACTCTCCAAGGACTTGAAGGACATTTTTTAATATGGGTAATTTTTTCAGAATCGTATATAAGCTGCAAAAACCGTTTGCTGCAATTCCAGTATTTTTTAGTAAGTTGTTTATAGTCCAACCATTTAACACCTTGCCATCGCATCCAAACAATTTTGCAAAGTGGACAAAAAACATATTTTTCCACTGGAAGGACCAATTCGTGATTAAAAATATCACGTTTTATGGTGTATCTCCAGAAATATACTTGAGAGTTCCACGGATTATTAGTTGCATATCCTTTATCCGGGTAATATTTTGAAAGCACAATAAAATTCACTTCCTTTCGTCGATTTTCAAATGGCGTATTGACAATATTTTTATTTAATTCAACAGCCCCAAATGAAAATATTGATGTGCATTTCCCACTAATTTTGTTAAGCTTGTAAAGCTTTTGAGCTGTGGTTGTGTTAGCCCCAAAAAATATTATGAATTTAGGGTAAACTTGTTTTGTAACTGATGTCAGTAAAATGTCTAAACGAACAACTTTAGTTAAAAATTCAATTTGGAGAATATTTGGATTCGCTAATTCAAAATGTTTTGTACACTGCTCAAAACCTTGGAGAGAGTAACGATTTAAAACACTTTGTTGTTTAGTTATGAGAACAAACGGAAACAAAAAAAATAGTATTTTTAAAGCCATGTCTATTGATGTGGAATTTATCTTTCGAGAATACCACTTTTGTAAAAAAATAAATAAAAATGTCAAATTCTATGACAGGAATTATTTTTAACGGCAAAAACTCTAGTTAACTAAAGTTTTAAGTTAATATGATGTATTTGAGCAAAGGTACACAAAGTTTGTCTTCATTTTATAGATAAGCATTGGTATCGATATAAAGAAAGTTCGAGTTTGAAAAATAATTACGCCCTTTGTTTGTTTACCAACTTCGTATCCTAGCAATAATGGAATTTTTGATTGATAATTATACGTACACAAACTTGCTTACAAAAACGAGAAAATGAGTTTCTTCTTCCAATAAACTTGTTTAATGGCTTTTGCTCAATAAAGGCTATCGATTTGAAAATATTTATTTACAAAGTTTATTCAATGAAGGAATTTATTTTGGAAATTGCTATTTTTATAGCAGTTTTGAAGACTTAACGGTAACAATTGGAAAGAAGCTAGAAGTATTTTGTGAATGCAAGGTAAACAACCAAAAACAAACAAAAAAGGTGTACATAGTTTAATAAAATAATTTGTCAAGATAAAATTTGTCAAGATTTTCTATTTAATTTCAAAAAACAAATATTTAGTTAAGTTATTTTGCCATTGCATTGAAATGTTTTATTACTTTCAAATTATTGCAAAAATCGTAAACCACGGATTAATTGGGCATTAGCTGTTCAATTACGCATAAAAGATCCGCCCAATGGATTATCGAGCTTGAGACTCGATCCCACATTAAATTCGAACGCGATTTGCTATTTGTTTCAGCATCTGAATCCAATAACAAAAATGGTGCATCAGTCTAGAATAAAAATACTTAAATTAATTAGATTTCGTATGGATTTGAAAGGTAAAGTTCAATACCCAATTCCCAAATAAATGTTGGAGTTGGACATGGAACTCAATTTTTTCATTTGGAGCATAATAATGGCCCTTTCCGTCGTTTTCGATATCAAAGTCCCATCCACGTTCCTCATTTGCTATGAAACAGGGATAAGTTTGGTTACGTTTCCGAATCATTTCTACAGCTCCCAAAATGTCCATTCCCTTAAAGAGTGGGAAATTGGCTTGGCTTATTTTAACGCAAACTTTATCCTCGTGGTTATCAGGGCACAATAGTTGATCGTACAAATGTGTCAAATCGCTGTAATAAAAAAAATAAAACTAGTTAAAACTATTGGATTGTTCGGGGCACACAAATAAGTATATCAATGATTTGAATGCATTCAAATAAGGAATTGTTAAAAGCTTTAATTTAAATAAAATTTAATAATATGTACAGGGTCACCAGAAATAAACGTTCAAGGGAAAAAATTCTCGAATTTTAATTGGTAGAAATTTTGTTGTAACCTGGAAACTTTCAATTTTCGACCAATTAAAATTCGATAATTTTTTCCCTTGAACGTTTATTTCTGGTGACCCTGTATATAAAAATGGCAGGCTGAAGAAGCTGATGAATGATGCATAGTCCTCTTACGGTTTATAGGACCTGGTAACGTAAACGGCAGCAAATAGTTCTGGATTACGATTAACTATTGTAATAGCTCCAAGTGCCCCAGCCTCACCCCCAACCAAAATAATTTTACCCTTTTTGACAATGTCATTCTTAACCAAAATTTTTGTGAATGTATCCAGGATTTCCAACTCAACCAAAAATTGATATAATTCCGGTTTGAATAGTTGCTGCTTTGTCGCTGATTGTTGGGGTAGGCGTTCTGGATGAAAATTCCTCTCCTCAAAATTAAACCTATGCAAGTATTTTGATTGTTAGAAATTATAAGCTTGTTTTTCTCATGCTTAGGTGATCATAACTGAAAAAAAAGTTTATGTAAAAACAGAAAATTGTCAAAATCCAAATAAAAAATTGTTTTGGTTTTTAAGTCATTTACAACAAGTTTACAACAATTGCTTCTAAGCTAACGACAAATCGTTACCTTAAAATAATTGAACCAAGTAATTAATCCATTTTTATCCCCGTCTTACTTGAATCGAATATTTTTTTCTAGTAATCATCAAGATAAAGTTGTATAAGATTCTTACCCTTCATACTGAATGACCACTATATCCTCAAAATTTTCTGCAAGGGCAATATATTTTGGGGTAAAGCTATCCTCAGAGCCAATATTTACGATAGCCATCCTCTTATCATGATTTATATTCTGTCAATTGTTTAATTTTTCTAATGGTTCATACTTCAATGCTGTAGAACGCTTACCCCAATTTTTTTAACCAAAGTTGAATTCAACATAAATCCAGCTGAAGATGGGTATTTAATTGTTTCAATTTCCAATGTCACATTTGATCCCAACAATGTCTAAACATTGTATCATTTTAATAAACAATACATTTACTAACGTCATAAATACTTACCTTAACTTCTCCAGTGATTAAATTCCAGGAGTAAATTTTTGAATACAATTCAAAAATTGAAACTGTAACAATTGCCTCCGTGGAATAAATGGAACAATCAATTTTAACAGATGAAACCTTTTCCAACTCGAATGTACGAATTAATGATCCGTTTGAAAGATATCTTAGTTCATACTCGGGTTTGGTGTCGTTATCAATTTTCGATTTTACGGCTAATAACATTTTATTACTGAAATATTGAAAAAAAAATGTCAAATTACATTTTTAAAAACCATTTATGCAAAAAACCTGTCAGCTCCCCAAGCTTTTGAAATTGTTTTGTTTTCCGGTGACTGAAAAACGGTTTTCCAATCTGAAAAATCGCTTAGATTCCTTTCCATTATTTGATCGTTGAGCAAAATGTAAATCTTTCCATTTGCAATTTCAAAGGGAGGCTACATGTTAAAAATTTTGAATTAACATTTTTCAATGTTGCAGAATAATTAAAGTCCATGAAGTTTACCTGAGAAATATGAGTGTCGTTAGACCTGGAAAATATTTGGACTTCTGCAGACCCAATGGTATATTGCACTAATTCATTTTCCTGGAAATTTAGAATTTTTTTAAGTTAATTTTTGGCATTTATTAGGCAAACCTTGTTATAACAAATATATGAATCGTTTCCTGTCCATTTGAAGAAAATTGGTTGAAAGCAATCATTTTGTAAATCTTTTCCGTTAAAATCATATATATCTATGTTCTGTTGCAAAAGTCCAGCAATGAAACTGCCATTTGGAGAAATTTCCAGAGATTTGTATTCATTTATTTTGGACCATTGGGTAATTTCAAAAGAGGAGGAATTGCCTTGTTCAAGAAAATAAAGTAGTGGAGCAGGTCCATTTTTAATTCTAAAATTATTGATAAATATCAGTGAGTTAGAAAACCGTTCAAGTGTAATTACACAATTGTTTGGTTTAAATTTGTTTCGCGTGTTGTCAAGAATAATGCTAATTTTGTTATCCTCAAAATTTCTATTCAAATTTTAAAATATATTCATGTCACGAACGTGCAACGACTTTAATTTACAACCTTTATTATGAAATAATTTAACAAATCCGAACCTTTCCATTTCCAAACCGTTTAGGGCTAAATAAAAAAGTTTTGTTCCCCTCTTCCCAGCCCAGCTGTAAATTGTACGATTCATCGCTTTATCCATGATGCTTTTGTAAAATGGGCGTTTGTTGCAAGAATCCATGAAAGGTTTTGTCACATTTTGGAGTTGGTAATCCACTAGTTCCAACATTTCTTGTCTCGAGCTCATTTTTATGTCCCTCATCCAGGCATATGGTTGGGGAAACTTTTAAAAATATAAATTTTTAACGAAAGTAAACTCTTATCGTGCTTTTACATTAGTAAATCAAAATCATTTAAGTCGCCGGAACTAGAAATTTTCTCTCGTAAAGTTAATATATTTTTTTTAAATTAACCTAACCTCCAGACATCATGAAATCATTTTATGCAAAAATTAATATGCAAAATCTCTCAATCTAAAACACCTTTTATAAAAAAATTCTGTGGAATTTTGATATTTTTGGTTTTTAATTAATATTCAATTTCATAAAAACCCGATAATTTTAAACGATTTGACCGAATAGGATCTTTTTAACATTTGTTTTTCGTAATGTTTATAATTACAATTTTGAGCTTTAAATTAAAATTCAAGAGTTCAACGTTCAAGATAAATTTCAGGACAAATATTTTTAGGATAAATACCCTTGGAAATAATCAAGTCCCAAACAGATAACAGCATGATACATAAGCCTTTGCATTAATTTTGGGCATAAATTTAACCTTATAAAATAAATTACCTTTATTCCATTATAAACCACAAAATTGCTCTTATTTCTCTTGACGAAAGGATAGTTGAATTTTGCTGAGGAAACATTTACACAAATTCCCAACAATAAGAATAGCAAGTAGAAATTTTTAATACTCATTTTTGGTTTAACGAAAAAGCCAAAGCTTTAGTTCGGGTTTAAACACAATTGGTTTGTGGTTCAAAACTTATAATTTAGTTATTTAGTTGCGTGAAAACTATTTGCGTGAAATTTCTAAAACTTTTGTCCAAATTCTGGTTCGTGTTTTGATTACACTCAATGAACTTGGTTGCATATATTTGATATATTTCTATTGTACTTAAATTAAAAAATATAAATTTCATGACCAAAAGGAAAATTCCATTATCTCTGGAAACAGGATGTACCTAGTACCCGCATAAGTTCTGTCTCAAATGTTTGTCATTGTATTAAGCTCACAGTTTTGATTATTGAAAATTTAAATACATTTCCTGAAAGCCCTTGAAATACTGAAGAAAAATTGGTATTTCATTTTCA